>MEHQ01003574.1:59199-76171 GCA_008828725.1 Saccharina japonica | reverse complement strand
CCTCTCCAGCTGACCAAGTAGCCCGCCTCACTCGCCCACCCATCCACGCACTCACCCACCCACCCACCCACCCCGGCAGGGGACTGTCTGGCCGTAGCGTTGTATGCATACGTCGTATGATTTTTTTATATTGTATACTGGCATTTCTTGACCGGACGCGCGGTGGTTGTTTTTGTTGTTTGTTGCTTCGACTGCATGACAGGGAGACTTCGTGGACAAGTGGGACGAGGTTAAGGACTGCACCGTGGTCTACCTCAACAACACGGGCACCTGGTTCAAGGCCAAGTCGGTGAGTTTTCGAGTGCCAAGCCCGTCGACGACTAACCCTAACACCGTTATTTGCTGATAGTCCACACTGCTTAATGTCACAACTCCCCCAATACGTCTTTTTTTCGGAGCAAATGAGCAGGTGGTCGGGACCGAGGTTAAGGTCAGATTCGAGTGTTTTTGTACCATTTGCCTTGCTTCAACAACATGGTTGACAGCCCACACTAGCCCTTTATTACAAAATTAGTCCGATAATTCTTCCAGGCGGTCGAGATTAAGATGTATATAGGTTTGGGCGGATGCTTAAAGTCCTCCGTGTATTTTATTCATTTTGTCGAAGCCAAGGCCAAGGCGGAGAGTTTGTGATGCCGTGCCCACCGACGACTTAACACCAACCATGCTTCTTAGGAGACCGTGGTTCGACCCCCCTTGACTGCACGCCCCCTACAAATATATGATATATTTATAGGTCGGATTGGCGTCGGTGAGCAACGACGCTGTAAAACACGCCACTCGCTGCGTGAGCTAGACAACCAGGGTGCCGTTTTTTTTTTTTTTTTTTGGCGGTCACCAAAGCTGGCGGTCGAGTAGATCATTTGTGCGGGGTGGAGAACCTTTGCTCCGCACAAGGGGAATGGTCGTATCACGTAGTGTTAATATGGTAAGGCATCCGCGAGGCAGTTACATAGTAAACCCCATTGCTGTCTCCGGAAGTGGCCACACCAGAAATTAAATTAACTCATTGAAGCTGTCGTCCATATGCAAGTCCGCCTCAGAGGCGGTTCTTAGCAGGATGCAGCTCACCCTCCATGCGACTCGCCCAATACCTCACGGCGCTTCGCGCTTGGTGCAAGCAATGTCTGCCTGGTTGGTGAAAACCCAACGTGCTCCGTCCCGGCATTGTAGGGATGCGAAGGTCTATGGTCATATGACTACGGCCGTGCACGACATGAGTACACCCCCCCCCTACACTACACGAACACTGGCAAACAACATAGACCTTGACGTGCCCAGAATGACGGGCCTCCTACGTATTCATATGTATGGCATGTTTGACTAACACCCATCTGGCACGAAGCCAGCAGCGGTCTATTTACGACTTGGCCCAGCTTCGAATAAATGGTTGATAGCCGAGACAATTATATTCGCAGCCGCCTGATGAAAATATCCAGCAGGCGAGCTTCTGCTATTGGCTCGCTGCTCCCGGTTGGTACGTTGACCCCGCAGTGGACCCTTCCCATTGGGCACGCTGCTCCCGCCCACAAGGTGCAGATATGTAATCAGCCCTCCGTAGGAGCCGCCGGAGGCCCATCAGCCACCCTGATTCCAGGCACCCCACCGGTCAGGGTTCCAAGCGCAGCTCGCCTGCACGATATTTTCCTCAGGCGCCTGCAAATGTAATAGTTTTGGGTTGATGGCGCACACGAACTGTTCATTGCATCCTAGAGCATGCCGAGAATTTTCTGTAGGCGGTCGGGGTTAGGGCTACTACGGAACACACCATAGTAGTTAGAACCAAATATGTGTGTGTAAACATTGGGAGATACATGGTTATTGGATCCATCTTGTGTTATGAGTACTATGCCCCCCGTTGTACGGTGAGTTGTAGGGTTTGGGTTTGATATAAAAGTCGTCGTAAATCAATAGTTTCGTCGAAACTGGGCCAGCCGTCCAGAAGCTGGAAACGCCAATTGTCTGCTTTTTGGGCACCATTTCTTGATGCGTGTGTTTGCGCGTCCCCACTGCAAACATGTGATGTGATGTGATGTGGTTCATAGCGACGGCCACGGCGTTTGAAGACGGTGCAACCGATCGAACCGCCAATGCGACAGACACCAGAGGGCGTCAAGATATACCTATAATTCCCGTCCTTCGCGTAGTGTGGGCATGAGGTACATACAGCACGCGACACAACTTAAGACACTCTTCGTTTTTTTTTTACCAGGCTCAAATTATTATGTGAGGCACCGTACGTAATACACTATTTCGCTGTTTTAAAAATGAAATCATTTTTTTCGTGCGAAAGTCGAGCCAGTTTTTTTTCATCAAACTCCCATTTTCCTAAAGGCTACTATTTTAACTCTTTAGGGGTCCACGTATAGCGACCTAAAAAAACGATAAGTGCGCTCTTAATGTCAAGCGCCTAGGAAGATCACGCATCATCACAAGTATCATCATGATGCGCATGCGTATTACATCTCCCTAGGTTCACCATGTTGCATTTCGGACACACGCCCTACCCCGGCAGCCTGGGCTTCTTCGTGTGGCCGATACGGTACTATAATCAAGCCATTTATTTTCGACATTTGTATCCCTCTTCAGTCAGCCCCAAAGGAGTTAACGTAGAAGGCAAATAATGTGTAATTTCTCCCATCTCACGGTGCTTCGCCCTTGGTGCAAGCAATGTCTGCCTGGTCGGTGAAGACCCTACATGCTCCGTCCCGGCATTGTAGGGATGCGAGGGTCTATGATCGTACGACTACGGCCATGCATGACATGAGTACCCCCCCCCTCATTGGACGCTGTTATCAATTTGCACGAGGTGTTGAACTCCTCTTCACGAGCGGTTCTTCGTAGGATGCAGCTCACCCTTCATGCGACTCGCCGAACAACACCCCATGTTGCTTCGCGCTTGGTGCAAGCATATGCCTGTCTGGCCAGGTGAAAACCCGACGTGCTCCGTCCCGGCATTGTAGGGCTGCAAAGGTCTTCGTATGGTCATATGCCTACCTACGGCCATGCGTAACAATGAATACACCTCCCCCCCCCCCCCCTCTGCGAATGCCGCCTGATCTCGAACAGGGCGACCCTGCGAAAGCAAAGGACAGCTACGAGTCGAAGTTGGTTAGACTCCTTCGGGGAGTAGAGCACTCTGTAACGCTCATCACGATGGACATGCTGCACACACCGCCGCAGGCTTGGTCGCAGACAGAGTGGACATTCACCTGGTGCGTATCATAGGCCATGTGCACCTTTGTATCATAGGGCATGTCACCTCTTTGTCATTCGAGTAGGGCATGTAGACTTTGCATCATACGTAGGGCATGTCACAATGGTACACACCTCGTACAGATGACGATCTATCTGTCTACAGCAGATCATCTAGGTCCTAGCCTGCCTATGTGATATGCTGTGCATGATCTGTATAGTGCAGATCCAACCCAGGAAACACGTCCTACAATAGATCATACAGATTATATGGCTTACACCCCGGCAATATGACCTCTAGTAGATCATACAGGTCAGGAATCCATGTGCCCTGACATATGTAGATCATGAAGGGGGAATCGATTATCTGTCCGAGGTTGTGCAACAGTGTCATATGTAGGGCATGTCACCTTTTTATCGTAGGACATGGTTTGCCGTTGCATCATAAGGCACGTCACCTTTTTATCATAAGGCGTGTCATGTTTTGTATCGTAGGGCAAAGTTTGCCGCTGTCGTGTTGGCGGGTTAGGGTTAGGCTTGCACATTCGAGGCTATCGCTCATGTCATGTAGCGACGCGGAAAAGGACTTGCCGCCGTGCCAGCCGCACTGCCAGCCAAGCTCGAACAACCGCCTCTCACGCACTGCAAGGTTGCGATGAGAGCTGTGAGCAAAAAATGCTACTAATAAGAGACCGGCCTTTGAGGGCGCGTCGAACTAGCTTCAAGGACTCTTTTGGCCCTAACCCTTGTGGCACCCATTTGTGTTGATTATAGTATAGCGGCCGAGCAAACAACGTGTGCGATATTATCAAGCGTCTAGGAAGCGTGCCCGGCAGTACTCCGTAGTATCACCATGCTGCGCGCGTGCCGTACATCTCCCTAGATTCACCATGTTGCACATCTCCCTAGGTTCACCATGTTACACGTCTCCCTGGGTTCACCATGTTGCACATCTCCCTAGATTCACCATGTTTGCACATCTCCCAAGGTTCACCATATTGCACATCTCCCCAGGTTCACCATGTTGCACTTCGGACACACCCCCTACCCCTGCAGCCCGAACTGCCTCTTGCGGCCGATGCTGTAATCGTCAGTTCATATCGACCCCCCCCCCCCTTCTGAAGTACCAAAGGGGTTATTAAACCGTTTTTTTGTGTCGGGGGCGGTTAGTCAAGGGGTCAAACCGCGGCGGTCCCCTGGCATACTTGACTCTGAATTCGCGTCTGCCCCCTCTTTTGGCGTGGCAGCGGTCGTGGACGTCGGTGGGGTTGGTTGGTTGGTTGTCTCTTGCTGTCGCTCCCTGTGTTTTGCCGCTGTATATGAACACGACCCTGCGAGGGTTTTATGCCTTAAGAGTTGCTGAACAGGCTACAATAAGTGCTACTAGCGCGAACAGGGCAACAACTGTTACGCACATGTTGCGCTTACATGGTATTGTAGCTCGTGGTTTGTTTGGTAAAATCAGACGCATACGGGAGAGCAAGGCTACCACAGAGCACAGAGCTATTCGTATACTGCTGGAAAAGGAAAATTTATTGGCTTAGAAATACCGTCGGTTATGTTGTGATGTTGTGCCGTCTCGAAATGCCTCAGTTTCCTTAGACTGTGCAGGTTTCGTGATTGGAACCATGGGGGACGTCGAAGAATTTGCTAATTGCCACACAAGCGGTGTGTTAATGTTATCACCCGGGTGTGATACGGTATATATGTGAGGGCTGTATACTGTGTAAACCTTGGCCCAGGCTCGACAAAATGGTTGAAAAGTGTGCTTGAATTTAAAGATGTAACCCTACTTTAAGTCCCGAGTGTCCGAGACAAATTTCTCGGTATGAAGACGTAACGAAGAGTTCGTGTGGACTGTCAACCATTTGTGTCCAAGCTGGGCCATGTCGTAAGCACTAAACTTGACACCGGTGTATCTCATCCCGCATCGTTTGGTTTTCGGCCCGTAACGCCGCTTCGCCCCATCTTCGCGCGCGCGTGTATTTTGTTTTATGTTTCTGCGATGATGATGATGCAGCACACCAACGCAGCGGGTGGCTACCTACCATGTTGGCGAACTGAAGTTTCACGTGTACAAGGTGGGTGTGGGTCGGGCGGGGGGGGGGGCACAGGATGGCCATGGACTAACGCCCCAACGAGCTCAAGGAGAAGTAGAGGTTGACGCGTGTTTTGCCTCATAGGGGTAACACCTACTGTATTTTTTTCTGATGTTCCTCGGTAAAGGACCTCTATATCTCCCTCAACACGACAGACGTTTAAAACAAATAATGACCTATGATGAGACCGAT
This sequence comes from Saccharina japonica, assembly GCA_008828725.1. NCBI lineage: Eukaryota > Phaeophyceae > Laminariales > Laminariaceae > Saccharina > Saccharina japonica. The sequence goes on along the minus strand of MEHQ01003574.1, from coordinate 70,685 downwards.
ATACAATCTCATGGGCTAGGTATCTACAGCATTGAAAACTTTTTCAGCGGGGGCATAGTAATCATATCTAAGTATGGTGTGTAACAGAGGGGGCTCCATGGCTTTTTGTGTCCATCGTGGTTCTGATTTCTCTGCCCCCCTACGTATGGTCATATTATACGACCCCCCCCCCCCCCCGGCGCTCCTTCTTGAAAGGGATGCATGGTCAATGGTTAATAACTAAGGCAAACAACAAATGAGTACGCCCCCCCCCCCCCCCCCGGCGCTCCTTCTTGAAAGGGATGCATGGTCAATGGTTAATAACTAAGGCAAACAACAAATGAGTACGCCCCCCCCTTTTTTTTTTTTTTTTCCCCCCCCGATACAGACGGCTGATCAGAAAAAGCCCTCCCGATATAGACGGCTGATCAGAAAAAGCCAAAAAAAAAAACTTACAGGGGCGCGCGGGATGTTTTTGCGTATTTTTTTACGAATACGTCAGCTGTGATGTATCGCCGCCCTCGGATATACGGAATACTTGAATGTCTTGAATGAGTATGTTTTTTTTGTGTGAAGACTTAACGAACGGAGTGAAGGAAAATGCTGAAGGGAGAAAAACGCTGGGCTACGAGTATGGTTCGACCGATTAAATGGTCGAAACTCAGCTTTGCAAGCTACGTGATACGTTTTGTAACTGCCGACACCTGCGAGCCTCAGCCATCGTAACCGAAACCCTTCCGTTCATTTTTTCCTCCCCCCCCCCACACACACACACCGATCGGCGAAGACAAATGCGGGAGCCTGGCGATGCTCCCACTGCGGCATCGTTCGTCCTAAGTATGTGCAGGAGTGTTCGTGCACGAATCGAAAGGACCTGCGGCCGAGACGAGCCTAGCTAGACTAGGGCGCTTTTAGATACGCTAGTTTTGTTTGTGGTGAGCTTTTTTGCGACAGGGCGTAGCCGGGCGTCAGGTGCGCTAGATACTGTAGTTTTATTTGTGGTGGGCTTTTTGGAACACAGCGTAGGGCTGGTTTTAGATGCGCTGTTTTGTTTTTTTTTGTGGTGATTTGTTTTATGCAACAACAAAAAAAGCGTTTTGTTTGTTTGCTTGCGACCCACCCCGTTTACGTACGAGGCTGTCATTGCGCCCGCCGTGCTCGAGCGAGTCGAGGGTGGTGGGCATGCAGGCGGGCGCTGTATACGGTGTTCCCACTCATAGTTATCGGCCATCATAGAGTAACTGCTGAATCAGAAAATGAAATGTGTTTTTCTCTCTAACTTTACCTGCAGGCGGGACACCTATTGATAATAAGAACTACCAATGCCGACTCAGGCTGGATTGGACGATTTCTTATTTGGGAAAAGGGTGCGCGTTCTACACTAGCTTCAGTACAACCGCCCCCGAATTTCTTATTTTTCCTGTGACCACGTCGGGCACGGGAAGATGCGCGAGCATCAAAAGCCGAACTTATTTGTGCTCGTGTTATTCGTACTCATAGATAGGTGTCCGTTCTCTGTACTCAACAGGGGAATGCGGGGTGGGGTATGCACTCCGTCCGTTTGGAGAGTCCCCAGGATGTGCTTTAGTAGGGTATATACTCTTGGGGTACCCGGGTACGAAACCTGGTTGTTTTGGTCACTCGGGTATGTACCGGGTACCGCCACTTCTGTTTTCTTCATACTCGGGTATGTACCCGGGCACCCCGCAGGGTTTTTTGTCGGTCATACTCGAGTACGTACTCGGGTACCCCCTATAGAGTATATTATACCCTACTAGACACACCCTTGGAATCCTGTGCCTGATTCTGTATGCGGCACCCCCCCTTCTGCGCACTCGTCGTCTTGTGTTTACGCCGAGCTGTTTCGTGAGCGGCCCATCCTTTGGGGGCTGTATAGTGTGCGTGATTGGGGGGTTAGCGTACAGGTTGAATAGACCACCTGTTCTGTCACGCGTTTTTCGCCGACGAGGGGTGTCGATGCCAACAAGTATCTGTGTGTTTCAAATGTGCCGGGCGATGGCAGTTTAGGCCTGAGAAGGAGGGCGGCTTAGACTTGTTGTACTAGTTTCAGTGTGGCATCTCCTGAAGGTGTGACTGACGACTCCCAAAAGCACCATCTCACATTTTTGCTGTGTGGTTTGTAGCCTGAGATAGTGATTATGTGCCCGCTGTTGTCTGATTGGTCGATACTTACCACCAATCAGGTATCGCCATTTCAAAAGTTGGCCTATAAAAATACTGTGGGCACGAAACCCGCCTCCCTCTCTCTGCTGTTATCTGGCATTTCTGATTGATGCGCTCGTGTCTCCTGTACGCAGCAGATGCCGCAGGTCTTGTTTTTTTGTTTCGTAGTTGGAAACCTGTTGGCCCCTTTATAACTGCGCGCACGTTTTTGGGTATAAACTACTTGGAATTAGTGGGGGAGGTCATTTTGACAGTGGTTAAGGGGTTTAGGAGGTTGGCGTTGCCCTTAAGGTGCCGCCACGGCGTTCGTCTCCGTAGATTGTTGATGCCGAGGTTGCGGGACTGTCTCTCGGCATGTTGGGCCTCGATGTACGCATACACCACAGGTAATTTACATAGGGTGTGTTTCAGTCGAGGGTATATGCTCTGGGGTGCCCAGGTACAACACCTGGTTGTTTTGGCCGTACTCGGGTCTGTACGCGGGTACAACACCTGGTGGAATTGGTCGCACTCGGGTATGTACCCGAGTACCCCCCAGAGTAGATACCCCACTAAACACACCCTTGGTGGTTTTCAAACCAGTAAAGTTGTAGGCCCCACAAGAACCTTGAAGACGATTCGCGATTAGCTCCAAACGCTACCGCCGAGCACCTTTGAAACCCAGGGCCATCGTTTTGCCGTAGAGTTCTTGATCCCTGAGCATTTGAGTTATCGATCCCTGAGCATCGAGTGCTCGATCCCTGAGCATAGGGTACTCGACCCCTCAGTATTGAGTTATCGACCTCTAAGCATTGACTTGTCGACTCTTGAGCATGGAGTTGTCAACCCCTGCGCATAAAGTTCTCGATCTCTGAGCATCGATCTGTGGACCCCTGAGCATTGAGCTTTGGACCGCTCAGCAGCTGAAGCGAAGGGTCACTCAATTGCATATAGTTGTCGACCCCTAAGCAGCTAAAGCGAAGGGTCGCAAACTCTGAGCACGGCGTTATCGATCCCTTGGCACTGAGTTCTCGACTCCTTAGCAGCTGAAACGCGGGGTGGCCTATTTGCATAGAGTTGTCGACCCCTGATCAGCTAAAGCGCAGGGTCACCCTTTTGCAATCGAGGTTTCGACCAATGAGCATCGAGTGCTCGATCCGTCTAGGCACTGAATTGTGGATAAATTAGCAGCTAAAGGAGTTCTCGATCCGTAGGCATTGAATTACCGAGCAATTAGCAGCTGGAGCGCAGGGTGCGTAGAGTTGTCGACCCCCTGGGTAGCTGAAGCCCTGGGTGAGCCTTTTGCTATGCTTTCTCGGCTCCTGAGCAGCTATGCCGCGCATTTGCTACAGATAACGCGCGGTGCAATGCAAACTGAGGTTTGTACAGCAGCTGGCTGCAGGTTCTGTCCGTGGTACTTTTTTACGAGTATACCGTACCTGTAGGTGAAATTGATGATATTATGGCAGGTCTGTGTGGTAGGGATAAAAACAAAACATATCATATAGTATGGTATCATAGATGTCTCGACAAATAGTGTTTCCTTTTGGGGAGGGGGGATGGCCATATGGAGGGGTGTCGAGTGTCGAGTAATATACTGCTTACGCGTTCAGGCTTGCTTGTGGTCTCCGCCAGGCTTGCTTGTGGCGTCCGCGATCACCGTCAGCAACAGTTAGCTAGACAGGCAGAAGAGAGACATCGCGTGGGAGTCCAGGACGGGGGTCACTGAGGCACAATTTATCCATTGTTTTATCACATCACAGCAGTGTGTGTTTTCTTGTTTGAGCGGTAACTGGAGCTAACAATGTGGCAACCTTTGCGTGAGTATGCGTGCTTCAACCCGCAGGAGGATAGGTTTGCTGTGTGAACATATTGTGTGCTGCAATCCGCGAGAGGATTGCCCTTGCTTTTAGCACTGTGGGAGCGGGGGTCGGGGGGTCGTGAATGGTCGACAAGTACGAGGCGTTGCGTTGGACGATACGGATGTGAGAGTACCGTTATAGTAGGTTTACTCTCCCTCTCGTTAGAGTGATGCTTGCTTTTCTCGCTGCACGCGAAACAAAATGCAAAAAACACCAGTGAGTTATGCGGTAATAATAACATGGCTGTATGGTATAGGTTACATGAGTAGAGGGATTTCGTGTCCGAAGTTTTGCGATTGGCCAATCCGTTTGATGAACGGAAAATCTGATTGGCCAAGAGTCCGCCCGGATGATGGTACCGTCTTTCGTGGCGATGGCGTCATCATCCTCCCGTTTGGTTGATCCATTGATTCGCCCGATCGAATGCTTATGTTTTAAGTGATCCGCAACAAAGAGAACTACAGTACCGTAGTACAGCAGTAAAATCGTCATCCAATCAGATGATCCAAACTTTTGTTGCAAAGGTTGGAACTACGCACATCTATCTTTGATCATTTTTACTTGAGAACTCTATGAATCGCGGTCGCTCGTAGTGCAGCGGCTCCTGCAAAACGTCGATAAAACTCGACGAACGAGCTAAAAGCACACCTGTGATCCATATTCATTCATAGATAGACTGTTTTTAGCCGCTTCCCTAATACCTCACTCTACATGGACTAAAATATGTCTCTAATTCCAAGTGTTTGGTCCCCACAACCGAACGAGGGTCCAGTGCTTACAAGGGGTCAAGTCCGAAAAGCCCCCAGAAACGTCCATGCCTCCATCCGGTTCCCCAGGTGTACCTACCTAGGGTGATCTATATCGGAAACTCCAAACCTGTCTGTCTGACCCCGGGTTCTCAAAGAGGCTTCAATCCACGGCAATCTTAAATATAACACCTAGGGAACAGCACAGCAACGTATTTCGTTGAATCAACTCTACACTATGCATGGATACGAAGACTGAAACATTGCATCGACCTTTTCCTTCACTAACTTTACAGTAGCTTTTACGTAAAAGCTTCCCACGCGGATATTCGGAAAGCAAAAGTGTGTACGAGTACGACGTAAGTACGTGCCCGCTTGCACACAGAGAAGATCCGAACATACGCCCCTCCCCTCCCCCCCCCGCCCAAACGATGCCTGAAGAACACACACACCCCGACGCCACCACCTTGCAGTCGGCCACCGCTCATGATCTTACCCACCCTCGCCAAGTTCCAGCACGTTTGGCGTCGCCTGTGTGATGCTATGCGATCGTTTTCAAGACTACAAGACGGGCCCCGCCCAAAAGACCGTCGGTGATCACACGTCCAAACTCTACGACGAAGGGCTGGCGGCCCCACTCAAATTAACAGCTAAACTGCTAGCTGCTAGCCGCTCGCGCCTACTACTTATGCCGCTTCTCCTCGGTTCCCTTCTGTTAGCAGAGCTTCCCTCCCTCCCTCTCCCTCCGTCCTTTCCACCAGAACAAAACAAAATAATTATAGAGCGATTACACAGGAAATCGATACGAATCTATCATGGGATCGTATCGCATATACTGAGAGTAAGTGTTAAACACTCTGCATTAGGTCTGGGAGTTTCCGATAAAGATAACCCTATGGGTAAACCTAGGGAATTAGTGGTTCGTTTTTAGTGCCGACGGAAAACCAAAGAGCTAAACTCTTCAGGAACAGCATGCAATTTGACTGTGTGGAAAGTACATCTCTTATCTCTTAGCAAAACAAGAACGAATGATTTTCGATCAACCTCTCACTCTCATCGGTGAGCCAATTCTCAATGCGAAAAATCGGACTGTTGATTGTTTGGGTCGCTAAATAAGCCTGGTTCCCAACATGTAGGTGGAAGAAAAGTTCATGAACACCGGCTGAGCTGTGGCAGACCTTGCAATTCTGGACATCCTCGTTTAGAGACGTTTCCGAGAACCGCGGGGGGGACAACGAAATGTTTTCATCTGCGCACAGACGAGTGTGCTACGATAGAGGTAGAGGTATACCTTTTTTTGGCTGAAACGTTTTGTGAATGACGGGGTTCCTTAAGCCCGAATCGTCGGAATCTCATTCATTGTTATTGCACGGCCAAGGAACAGGTTGACGTGCTTATTCCACAAGTGTGTGTGCATGTACTGGTCGGGAGGATGTCGGGCGGTGTGGCTGGTGTTGTTGTTGTGTCGGGGTGGGGGGGGTGCGGCGGCAAAAACTGTGCCCCGCACGGGACTGTCAGTTGAGCAGAATCCATGATGCAGCCCGCGCATAAACGTAAAGAAACAACTCCTTACGAAAGCACGCTACCCATCTTGATGCTGTGTTTCACCGCCGTGGTGCTTGTAAACAGACGTGGTGCTTGTCGTAACACTCCCACGACAGTGGAGCAATGTCCTTTTAACAATACACTGAGGGCGTGCCTTAACTTAATTCCTCTAAAAGGCATTGGAACGCTTGGAACGGAACGGTATCCACACAAAGTTTGCTGCTAATTGGTTATCAAAATCGAACAGATTCCAAGCGTTCCCACACAGGGAGGGAGGGATGGAGCGAGGGAAAGAGGGAAGCGGGAAGAAGAGGGCTGTGGCTTGGAAATACTCTGCTCGTACTCGTAGGTTGATTCGTCCGGCTAGATGGTGTGCTTGGAACGAGTTCTGGGTTGATTCGGCCGGCTTGATGCTGTGATGCTGTGTTTGAAAGTTTCGAATGATGAATGGTTGAAAACAAATAGCATTTCAGGGAGGGACGCACCCAATTGGCACGATTGATTTTCAAATGGTTCAAAGTTTAAAAATTCGACATGTTAGAATGATGAATGATTGAACAATTTCGCCAAAGACATCCGACAAGTTAGAAGCAATGATGTCGGATCAAGCAAGGGAAACTTGCGCTGTCAAGGGTGTAGGGCCGAGTGTTTTAACACTAAAACCTAGTAGTATGGTGTCAGTCAAGGCGCTGTCTGTCAAGGGGTTGAAGGTCCTGTGTCGTGACATATTTGGTTCGAGGGGTGACAGGGAATAGGAGAGGATGGAGCAGAGGGGGAGGGAGGAGGGAAGGGTGGTAGGGATGGAGCGGGGGCACGGAGGGGGGGACGGAGAGAGGGAGGGACGGAAGGCGGGAGAGGGCGAGCGAGGGAGGGAGAGAAGGAGGGAGCGAGAAAGCGAGACTGGGACGGAGGGAAAAGCCTTCTCCACCTGATCGCTCCCAGCACCAATGGGGGATGACAACGTTGTCATCCCCCATTGGTCCAAACATGAATTTCATGAATCAGATTCCACTTGAAATTAGACACTGGCCTCGGGCGAGCGATTGCTGCTGCTCGGCCCGCCACTCCGTTTGGGATGCTGGCAGCCAACCCTGATTACTCCACACAGGGCACCCCATTAGGTATGGTTTGGACCATGACGATCGCCTCCTCGAGGGCTATCGACCTGTTGCGTGCGGTACGGGTGTAGCAGTTTTGAAATGAATTTGTCCGTGGGTGACCCTAGACTGACTCTCATGGGACGGACAGACAGACAGACAGCTTTTTTTAGTCGGTTCTAGAAACCACAAGTTACACTTGTGGAATAGAGCTCCTCAAGTGAAGCGCCTCGGAAAAATCATGGTGTACCTCTACCGTAACATGCGTCCACAGCAGCAGCAGTGCGCTCGTTGTTTTTTGCGCCATTTACCACCAACCGACCCGTTTATATAGGACAGCAGAAGGAAAACTGTCGAAACTGCTGGCACCGCTCACGATCGATCGTGATCACAGCGCGTACCAGACAGAGAGATGGTGACGAGTCAAAAGATAAACGAGCCCTTTGCGTATTTAAAGATAAACCTGCCGAAAAAAATATGATCTTATGGCGTATACAGTACATTAACACCTAATAAGAAACAGGAAAGCTGGCCCAGGATGGATTTCTTATTCGAGAGAGGGTGCTTTCTACACTAATTTCAAGATAATTAGTCCCGAAATTCTTATTTTCCTCTAAAAATCTCAGCCTGGTTTTCTTACTACTGTAGCCTGTTTCTTACTAGGTGTCCTGTACTGTATACCTGGTATATTATTTTAAAAAAAAAAAAAAAACGACAGCTGTGAGATCGAGGATTTCGTCGAAACTCATATTTGCAAGCTGCGTGGGATACTTCGATCGCGTGAACTACGGGGGTTTGAGGGGAACAAAATCTGACAGATGCGGAACTATGCAGCATCGGCACCGGCCACCGTGCTATTTTGAAGACATTTTTGATCCGACCCGCGTATCGGGGTCATGATCCGTCAAAAGCCCTGATAAAAACCGACCAGGGAGATAGTTTGTCCCTCCACGTTTCTTTAACTTCGCGGGGTGACACCCGTTTCCTCTCTCCATCTGCGGTTCTGGTGCCGAGTTGGGCGAGAGAGAGAGAGAGAGAGAGCAGCAGCGACACAGGCAGTCGCAGACCAAAAAAAAAAAACACGCACACACACGTACACATGCACAGCCAGACAAAAAAAAAAGAAACAAATAAAAAAAGGAGGGGACGACGTGCTCTGACAAAAACGGTCACAATAGGCTAGACATTCAGCGCACCAACATAACTCCTTCCTTCCCTCCATCCTTCCACAAATTTAAGTGCGCCGCACGACATCAGATCGGTGTCGTCCGGACAAAAACGTGGCAGCGAAGGTGCAAGGTGGAAGGTCTTTTGCTCCGCCGCCCTCGCCCTGCCCAATAGGGATACATATATATCGTCTGCTGTTCCTACTGGCTTCCTCCTCTTTTCCTTCCGCGCACCCACAGCAGCCCGACCCCCAAGCACAAAACACCAAGCGGCCTTTCGCTACAATAGTTTCGTGCCGAGCACAAAACACCAAGCGGCATTTCGCCACAATAGTTTCGTGCAGTCCAGGGGTGCAAAAACATGGAACATCTACTCGTATGAAAACCTTTTGTGTTGGCACGAACGTCTCCCTCTCTGTCTGCACTCTCTGAAACAAAACCACCCCCCCCCCCAACCCCCCCCCTCAGCCGCCCCCCGGCGGTGCGCCCCACTTTTGAAAAACGCCACCCAAGTACGAAAGTGCAGTACGCTTCACCCCCCCCTCCCCCCAATCCCTTACGCCTAGGCGCCTGAAAAACGCCACTCGGGTTTCCACCTAGGTCGCACAGAGAAGGCCAAGAACGAAAGTGTAGCATACGTCACACGCACCCCCAACCCCCCACCTCGCTAAGCGCCATGAAAACGCCATTCGGGTTTCCGCTTAGGGCGCCAAGGGAAGGCCAAAAAGGAAAGTGTAGTGTACTTGTTGTAGAACCCGACGACACGGCATCCCCTCCGTCCCTGGACTTTCCCGCTGCTCTCCTCTGCGTCATCCTCTGCCCCATCCGAAGGTTCCCATCGTGCCTGATAGGAATTCTCGGTCCGGACCACCAGGGTGCCCTCGCGAGCGAATTAGGACTCTATTGCCCGGTTTCCTCCGGAGGCCTGAGGATGAAAATGCAGAAGCCGCAGCAGCAGCCACAAAAACGAAAAATGAAACAACGCCAAGTTTTGTTACGCAATGTATGCTGCTATCAGAGCTTTGACCCACTTTTTACTCGCGGGCGATTAAGGACTCGATAGCACGGTCTCACTCCTCCTGAGGCCTGTTGACCTAGACAGCACGTAGCCGCAACGAAAACAAGCAAAAAACGCTCAACTATTGTTTCTACTCCTCGTGCGTGCACTCCCAAGTTTTCTACTCCTCCTCAAGGGGGTGCGGGAATCGAGCAAAAATTACAAACCCCAGCCGCGACGCGAAGCAGCAAACCAGGGGACTGCTACCGTACAAACACTCAAGATCATACATACGGTGCACTCGGGACGAAATTCCTAGTTCGTTTTACTCGGGGGCGAATAGCCGCGCTTGGATGTTAGTGCCGGCATAAATTCTACTGTGGCAATTTTTTTTTGGCTTTTTGACCCCGACTAGCGTACGAGCAACACGCTGGCATACTCCACGCTCAAGGGTAACATAACCCCAAGTTTAGGTGCACAATCCGGAAGCATAAAAAGCGGCTACCGGCTACTACTCTTGCCCTGACCATAAGGAGCGTTTGTCCATTACTATTTAAACCAAAGGGCCCTTAAATTTCGGGACATAGTGGTATTTGGGTGTGACCCCGTCGGATAACGCCTCCGAAATCTGTACAAACAGGTGGGTATATTATATAGACTTGAGACACGTTACGCAAACGTAACACCTGCCTTTCATTTCAGCGACAGCATACACCACACCACAATTTCAGGAATTGCATGACGATACCGCGTGGCTCATCTCTGAGGAGCATATTTTGAGCAAATTTCGGCAAAAAAGGTGATGGAGCATAAAGTAGAATACCATGCCTTTTTGCTGGTATGTAGCATAAAAAAACATAATGGAGCATAATGGCAGCGTACTTCACCTTTTAGGTACTCGTAGCGTAATCGGCAAAAACCGAAGGTAAAATAGTTGGCACAATCGGATTAAAAAGGAGCATAAAAAACAGGGGCTACGGGCGCACCGCAATCGTAACCAAACAGTTACTGCATCGTAACCGCACTGTAACCGCCGACAAGCCGTAACCGAACCGCAACCGCACCGTAAGCGCAACAGTAACCGAACCGAAACCGTAACGCGAAACGAACCGTAGCCGTAACGCTAACCGAACCGGAACGGAAACCGAACTGGAACAGAAACCGAACCGGAACGGAAACCGAACCGGAACTGTAACGGTAACCGAACCGTAACCGAACCGTAACGGTCCGTAACAGTAACCGAACCGTGTAACGCTAACCGAACCAGAACGAACCGGACTTGTAACCGTAGCCGAACCGTAACCGTAAATGCAACGGTCATCTTCGTTCTCCCATGTACGACGTACTCACGAGTCAACAGCAAGGTTTTGCAAGGCGTCCGCCGCCGCGTCTGTGCTAGGGTCCGCCTCCTCCACCGCCGCCGGCGCCTCTGCCACTGAAACCGTCAGAACAAAACCGACAAAAACCGTAACGGTCAAAACAAACCAGTAGAGCTTATTCACTAACTCGACATCATGGTTGTGACGGAGAGGACTAACCCATTTCCCTTACATTGGTTGATTGGGATGGGTTGGGGCTAGGGTTGGACAGTAGTTACCAGTAGGCGTTTGTACCCCCCCCCCGTTGTTGAGTAAATTTATTAAAAAATAGCACATTTGTCCGAGGGGTGTGTGTTATCTCGAGTGTTATACGATATAGCCATTGACCCTACCTAGCCTCGACCGCCCGGGAATGTCAAGGAATTTTCTTCGAATTTTCTAGGAAAATGAAGATGTAAACGCGAGTTAGTAGTGTCGACTATCAACCATTTCGTCGAAGCTGGGGCAAGTGATACACTAACTGTACCTGGTACACTACTGGGCATATTAGACCAAGCCGCCATCCACACCATACAAAAAAAAACACAAAAAAAAACACTCGAGGACGGGGGG
>MEHQ01003574.1:21984-59020 GCA_008828725.1 Saccharina japonica | reverse complement strand
TGCACGGCCGTAGTCGTATGGCCATAGACCCTCGCATCCCTACAATGCCGGGACGGAGCACGTTGGGTTTTCACCAACCAGGTAGACATTGCTTGCACCAAGCGTAAAGCGCCGTGAGGTGTTTGGCGAGTCGCATGAAGGGTGAGCTGCATACTACTAGGGGGGGGGGAGGTGTACTTCATGTTCATGCATGGCCGTAGTCGTATGGCCATAGACCCTCGCATCCCTACAATGCCGGGACGGAGCATGTCGGGTTTTCACCGACCAGGCAGAAACTGCTACGCGGAGGGGCGGAGGGAGGGGTGTACTCATATCGTGCACGGCCGTAGTCGTATGACCATAGACCCTCCCATCCCTACAATGCCGGGACGGAGCACGTTGGGTTTGCACCAAACAGGCAGACATTGCTTGCACCAAGCGCGAAGCGCCGTGAGGTATTGGGCGAGTCGCATGGAGGGTGAGCTGCATCCTGCTAAGAACCGCCTGTGAGGCGGACTTGCATATGGACGACAGCCTCCAATGAATTGATTTAATTTCTGGTGTGGCCACTTCCAGAGACAGCAATGGGCATCACTACGTATCTGCCTCGTGGATGCCTTACCATATACACACTGCGTGATACGATCATTCCCCTTGTGCGGAGATGAGGTCATCAACCCCGCACAAATGATCTGACAAGACCGCCAGCATGGGTGACCGCCAAAAAAACAAACAGACAAAAAACGGTACCCTGGTTGTCGAGCTCACGCAGTGAGAGGCGTGTGTCACAGCGTCGTTGCCAACCGACGCCAACCCAACCTATAAATATTTCCTACACATATAAAATATTTATAGGGGGGGGGGTGATCAAATATAATGACGTCGAGGGGGAAGGGGGGGGGCAAAGAAGAAACGAGCGACGACCAACCCACCTGCTGCTGCCGCTTCCGCCACTTCTCCTGCCATGATACCTTCCACCACCTTCTGGGCCGCCGTGAATTGCTGCGGTACGATGAAGCGTTGACGGTGCGAAACGGAGAAAAATTGGGAGTTAAGGAACAAACTTGGTTCGATTTTTGCAAGAAAACCTACAATGACGGAGGACCATAGTAAATAGGACCGAATATTGTTACGAAGTATAAAACAGGTAATACATCCAGTAGGTTTTTGACTGTATCGTACGTCCCCTATTTGCTATGGTCGCCCCTAATAACAACAATACCAGTACAAAAAAAGCACTTCAAAGTGTGTACTGAAATAAATTTAGGAAACACTCAAATTTGAGAGAGCAAACGACACACCACATGCGCACACTATGTACCGGGTGGGAATAGTACGATGACACAACTCTTGCACACTACCACTCTGTTCAGAAATATAAGTACCTTTTGTATTGAATATTAATGCACAAACGGTGCTTATATTTCTGGACAGAGTGGTACCTCACAATCACAAATATATTATCTAGATGACGTATACATTTTAGGGCCCGTTTTAACGAGTATGAAATAAATTCAATTTGGAAAAAATAAAATTCAAATACGCTTTTAATTGGTCAACACACGCACCAGCATCAAAGATTAGGATCTTGGGGTCTAATCTTGGGTGGCGGTGCGGGTTCTGACCAATGAAAAGCGGATTTTTTTTTTTTTTTCTCCTATTTGAATTTTTTTTTCTTCGTTAAAACGGGCCCTTTAGGGCCCGTTTTAACGAAGAAGAAAAAAATTCAATTTGGAATTTTTTTGATTCAAATCCGCTTTTCATTGGTCAACACACGCACCAGCATCAAAGATTAGGATCTTGGGGTCTAATCTTGGGTGGCGGTGCGGGTTTTGACCCAAGAAAAGCGGATTTTTTTTTTTTTTCTCCTATTTGAATTTTTTTTTCTTCGTTAAAACGGGCCCTAAAGGGCCCGTTTTAAAGAAAAAAAAAAAAATCAAATACGCTTTTAATTGCTCAACACACGCACCAGCATCAAAGATTAGGATCTTGGGGTCTAATCTTGGGTGGCGGTGCGGGTTCTGACCAATGAAAAGCGAATTTTTATTTTTATTTTTCCAAATTAAATTTATTTTATACTCGTTAATACGGGCCCTTAGTAGATCGCCATCTGTCTCCAAGTGTATAGACCGGTTCCGTCGATTTCGTACTAGAGTAGGCCCATCGCACCCAGAAAAAAAAGGGGCGGGGGGGGGGGGAAAGCCTCCCAGGTATCGTCGTCCCCTCTAGAGATGGCGAGGGCTACGATGGGGGTGGCCATCGCTTTCCTACGTGGTACATACAAGGAAGGAGGGTGAAAAAAAACGAGAAAACAAAATCGAAAACAAAAAGGGAACGAGTTTTGCCGCAGCGACATCTCAAGCAGGAAGGAGACTCTGGCTCCATCGATTTCGTACGCGGTATGCACGAACCACAGCAAACCACTAAACTCCTCGAAGTCGATTTGGCCGAGTCCGAGTCGCCGGGGTGGAGAGCGAGTGCGAATCTAACGGAAATAAATATCGGAATCCAGATTATCTAGATCGCGATCTATACTGTAGATAGATAGATCTCGATGATCTACAGTACGTAGATAGTGATATCTGTCCTGAGCGTGGACACCCGGTGTGTGTATGTTCTTCGCATTAAACCCCCCTTTCTTTCTACCCGTCGACATCCAGCACACCTAGTGTCTGTGCCGATTCTTCATCCTAGAGAGATACCTGGTACCAGTTATGTGGTCACAAAACTACGACACAGCAGAGATACTACGCTGCAATGCAGTACGAACGACAGAGACAGCAAAACCACGAACCTCCTTGAACTCGTTGGCCGAGTCCGAGTTTCCGAGACGGAGGGCGAAGGTGATCTCCTCCAGCTCCCCGTCAGTGAAGTCGAACGCGTTCCACACCCAAGAACGGTCGGACCCAGCGTTCGGCTTCAGCACGATGCGCGGGTCGGCCACGTGGTTGCAGATAACCTGCGCTTGGGTTTGGGTTGGGATTGGAATTGGGGTGGTTGGGATGGGATTGGGTTGGTTGGATTGGGTTAGGTTGGGTTAGGTTCGGTTAAGTTAGGTTAGGTTAGGTTGGGGTTGGGGTTGGGGTTGGGGGGGTGGGGTGGGGTGGGGTTGGGGTTGGTTTGGTTTGGTTAAGTTAGGTTTGGTTAGGGTGGGGTTGGGGGTGGGGGTGGGGGTGGGGGTGGGGGTGGGGGTGGGGGTGGGGGTGGGGGTGGGGGTGGGGGTGGGGGTGGGGGTGGGGGTGGGGGTGGGGGTGGGGGTGGGGGTGGGGGTGGGGGTGGGGGTGGGGGTGGGGGTGGGGGTGGGGGTGGGGGTGGGGGTGGGGGTGGGGGTGGGGGTGGGGGTGGGGGTGGGGGTGGGGGTGGGGGTGGGGGTGGGGGTGGGGGTGGGGGTGGGGGTGGGGGTGGGGGTGGGGGTGGGGGTGGGGGTGGGGGTGGGGGTGGGGGTGGGGGTGGGGGTGGGGGTGGGGGTGGGGGTGGGGGTGGGGGTGGGGGTGGGGGTGGGGGTGGGGGTGGGGGTGGGGGTGGGGGTGGGGGTGGGGGTGGGGGTGGGGGTGGGGGTGGGGGTGGGGGTGGGGGTGGGGGTGGGGGTGGGGGTGGGGGTGGGGGTGGGGGTGGGGGTGGGGGTGGGGGTGGGGGTGGGGGTGGGGGTGGGGGTGGGGGTGGGGGTGGGGGTGGGGGTGGGGGTGGGGGTGGGGGTGGGGGTGGGGGTGGGGGTGGGGGTGGGGGTGGGGGTGGGGGTGGGGGTGGGGGTGGGGGTGGGGGTGGGGGTGGGGGTGGGGGTGGGGGTGGGGGTGGGGGTGGGGGTGGGGGTGGGGGTGGGGGTGGGGGTGGGGGTGGGGGTGGGGGTGGGGGTGGGGGTGGGGGTGGGGGTGGGGGTGGGGGTGGGGGTGGGGGTGGGGGTGGGGGTGGGGGTGGGGGTGGGGGTGGGGGTGGGGGTGGGGGTGGGGGTGGGGGTGGGGGTGGGGGTGGGGGTGGGGGTGGGGGTGGGGGTGGGGGTGGGGGTGGGGGTGGGGGTGGGGGTGGGGGTGGGGGTGGGGGTGGGGGTGGGGTGGGGGTTGGGGTTGGGGTTCGGGTTGGGGTTCGGGTTGGGGTTGGGTTTGGGTTGGGTTGGGTTGCGTTTGGTGTTGGTTTGGTTCGGTTTGGTTCGGTTTCATTTGGTTTGCAGCTCTCCTATAACAGTCTGGAGTGGACAACGACCAACACGCCCCGTGCGACGTTCGAAAAGAAGTATCATAGTCAGAGCGGGAGCGCCCCAGAAATTTTCTCAGGGCGACGCTAGCAGTAGCTGCTACGACGATGGTACTTTGTAGACAGATTATCCAAAATGTGTTGCGGAAATGTATTGATTTTTCGTAACTGTGTGGTAAACTTAGTCGTTTGCAGCTTTCCTAGCCTGTACCGGACAATGAGCAAATGCGCCCCCGTGCGACATCCCAAAAAGAAGGAAGTCAGAGCGGCATCCTCCAGAAAAGGTACTAAGCGCGGCGCTTGCAATAAAGCCTTATCCTTTCATGTGGAAACCCGCCAATTTTTTCCCACCGCAAAAGGTGTATGTAGTACCTCCGGCCACGTATCTGAAAAGAGAAAACTGCCTCTGGTACCCTCTGTCCGAATATATAAGGAACATTTGGGTGTTCGTTTTTAATACCCGAACGATCCTTATATTTCCGGACAGTCATGTGCCTTGGGATTATACAGTAAAGGACACCCATGAATTCCCCAGTAACCAAACAAACACTTCAGAAAGCCCAGGCTACAATAAAGTAGAAACTCACAGGACAAATAATACCTTCGGGAGTCTCTCGTACACAAACCTTAAGTGCAGAACGCACCCAATCCAAACTAAGAAGTTCAGGCCCGGAAGGCTACGACTCTCTATCCCGTGTCTTGGTATTACAGCAAAACGAAAGCCCTGGACTGCTTGTGTGCCATGTCGCGTGAAAGCATCGCGGAGCAGTATCGCGTGCGTATGATACTCGTAAAAAAACTACAATGGCTCACCTTCATCGTTTTCTCTTGCCGCATCAGCACCCGGACGAAGCGGTTAACCTTGTGCCTACACAATCACGGGGTTTGCAATGAGATACGTTGGCGGTCGGTACGGGGGTGCGGGGGGAACGGTTGACCTTTTGCCTACACAATCACGGGGTTTGCATCGACGCATGTGGGCGTTCGGTGCGCGGGGGTGCGGGGGAAAGGGTTGATTTTGTGCCTACACAAATACGGGGTTCGCACTGAGGCGTGTAGGCGTTCGGTGGGCGGGGGGGGGCGATTGACATTGTGCCTACATAATCACGGGGTTTGCATCGAGGTGTGTGTGGGTTCGGTGCGCGGGGGGTTAGGGGGACGATCGACCTTGTGCCTACAAAATCACGGGGTTTTTAATGAGGCACGTGGGCGTTCGGTGAGCGGGGGAGGGGGGGGGGGGCGTACTCAATTGTTGCTTGCCTTAGTCATTTGACCATTGACCTGAGCGGGGGGGGGGGGGGGGGGGCTACTCATGTATTTGCTTGCCTCAGTCATTAGACCATTGACCACGCATCCCTTTCGAGACGGAGCACCGGGGGGGGGGGGGGGAATTGACCTTGTGCTTACATAACCACGGGGTTTGCATAGAGGTATGTGGGCGTTCGGTGCTCCGCGAGGGGGGGTGAAGGTGAAATCGCGGAAAATATAAAGTAGGAAAACATGTTGATTCGGGCACATGGGTATTGGCGGACTATGATAGAGTGTAGAAGGGGAGTTCAAAACCATACAGCCATACCAGATTTTGATAACTACTGCATTAATACATATCACTACGTGTATGACTATTGCCACGAGAACGTTCACCTACGCGTAGTTCAGAGCAGGTTGCCGTTCGTAGAATTTATCAGGTGCAGTTTGTGCATGCTTGATAACTTTGTATTGCGATTTGCGATCAACCTATTTCGTTACTACAAGAACGCAAGACAACACAACCCTTCTGACGAATGAATGCGTTAAGCTCAACTACTCGACAACGGGGGAAGGTGCAAACGCCGAGCGATGCATGCGTCTATGGCAACAAAGCCACAATTTTCGTGGTCCTCAGTAGAGGTGTTACCCTTCTGCCAATTACCCGGGTACTCCCAAGTACTACCCGGCTTGCCAATACCCGTCACGGGGTACGAGTAACAGTTCCCTCGTACTCACTAAGTATGTGGGCCCCGGGCACCCGGGTACCCGGCTGTCAGACGGGTACCCGGGTGTTAAACGAGTACCCGCTGTTAAACGGGTACCAGGGCACCCGCCCTGAATGGCCGTAAACACTCGCGAGTACCCGGGTATTTTTTTTCGTAAATTTGGCGGGTATCCGTTCAAGACGGGTACTCGTCGGGTAATACCTCCAGTCCCCACCCCCCTTGAGCTTAGAGAATATCGAGTCAAAAAGCATTCCCGGGGGGGGCGAGCTATCTTGCGTACTACCAGGTATTAATGTATGCCTGGTACGAAGTATACGGTATTGCCTTTGCCCCCGACGAAAACGCCTTTGTACAAATATATAGATCGTACGAGTACGAGTATACATGGGAGGTTAAGGTTATCCGTCCCACCGAAAATCTCTTGAAAATATACTGTACCAGGTATATATTAATATTCTTGCCATCCTGAACAATGTATATAGTCTATATATATATATGTAATGTAGAATCAGCTTCGACGTTCATCACTCATAAAAACACTCCGAAAAACTTTTGTGTGTGTTTTCAACCTGTGTCTTGCCACCAGCGATAGCAAATGACAAGGACGATAAAGAGACAAGACGACAAGGCTAGAGTATGAGACGCCTGATATTTGCTTTTTCTAGGGGAATATATATAGCTCCCAAACACATCATGAGGCGCTTCACTCAAAGAGGTATCTACCTGATAAAAAAAAAAAAACGACGAAGAATATAAAACCAAGACGAAATAATCCCATGAACCTAGGCGCACAACGAATATAAAACATACAAAAAACATGGTTGGGATTGCAACGGTAACGCATATATATAGATGCCTTATAAGGCAGACGGCTTATTGGCTAGTTCCTCGGTTAAGGAGTCCCCGTCAGTCAGGAACATTACCATTTGCCTCCTCCGAGTTTGCCTCCGAGGGCAAAAAAGTGCTATGGTATATACCTGGTAATTCTTATCAAATATGTCATTAATCAGAAACATGTCAAGCAAGGCAAAAACCGTGCGCTATCAAGGGGCGTAGGGCCGAGTGTTCTAATACACTAAATAAAACCCCGGTAGTACTTTTGGTGCCAGTTAGTTAGTGGGCCATGTCAAGGCAAAAAGTTGCTGTCTGTCAAAAGGGCTGCTGAAAGTGCTCTCTCCTGGCATCTTCGCCTTGACCTTTAACGTAGCACGCCGTCGTGACAGCAGTGACAGCCAAGAGACAGCACGACAAAAAAAAATAATGTGTCAGGGCGCCGACAACGCAATAAGCCGACTGGCTTGAGTGACTTTTTGATGGGATGGGACTCACTGGAGGAACTTGACCTCTCCGATGCCCCTCTCCACCCACTCCTTCTGTCCCGTACCCTTGTTCAGCAAAGTTTCTCCGAAAATGAACAGCTTGGCTCGCCTGCTCGCCGCACAAAAAAAAATCAACACAACAAAAACAAACGATGTAAAAAGAGATCATAAGTCAGACATCAAGTATCATTGGAGTTTGAAGATTGTAATTAGAGATTAGAGAGACTTTCGAAAAGACAACGTAGGGGGGGGGGCGGGGGGGGTGGAAGGGGTACGAGAGAGGTGGGGTTGGGCTTATGCCACTGGTGGTGGTGGTGGTGGTGGTGGTGGTGGCGATGGTGGTAGCGATGGGTTGCAAGCTTTAGAGACCAAAAATCAAAGACCATGGAGATCAGAGACAAGAGATCAGTTAACACACACCACGCGAACGAGAAAAACACTCGGGAGGGGGAGTGTACTCGATATCCATGCATGGCCGTAGTCGTATGACCATAGATCCTCGCACCCCTACAATGCCGGGACGGAGCATGTCGGGGGTTTTCACCGACCAGGCAGTCATTGCTAGCACCAAGCGCGAAGCGAAACGTGAGGTGTTCGGCGAGTCGCATGAAGGGTGGGCTGCATCCTACTAAGAACCGATTGTGAGGGGGGGATAGGTAGGTAGGTGGGACCGAGTTTACGCCACTGGCGATGGTGGTGGTGTTGGTGGTGATGGCGATGTTGTTATTTGTCCGTGGCAAGCCGTTAACGTGGGCAGCCTGGGAGTTGATGCGTGTAGTGCATGCGTACAGAGATGGAGGGCGTTCTCGAGTAGTGGAGGGGGCGGGGTCGACACTGGTAACAAATATCGACATGGGCATACAGTGTTCTACCGTAGCACCACTATGAATACCAGGTATGTGACACGTAACACCTGCACCTTATATATACGAGTATAATAATTAAAAAGGAGGTGCGGTAAGGACGAAAACGCCAGACGATATAGTTGCACGCTCAACTGCATATATATTCAGTGTAAAAGGGGAGTTCGTGTGTGTAAGGCGTTTTTGTTTGGCACACTCAACACCCTATCATAGAGCCGAGACAAACCGACTAGATGTTTAGTACGTACATTATATCAATGGTACTCTTTTTCCGAGGACGATTCACCGAACTCAGAGTAGGTTGCCGTTCAGAAGAGTTAGCAGTGTAGTTGTGCATGCTTTGATAATTTTGAATTGCGATCAACCCATCTGGTTTAATGCAACTGTATACATAAACAAGTATCTGGCACATATTTCGTACGCATACAATGGGTATATACCCCTATTTAAGAGGGGTGTGGTACCGGCCGAAAACACCTCTCTTAAATGGCCTTTAATCTTAAATAGCCTCGTCTCTTAAACAGCCTTCTCTCGTAAATAGCTTTATATCTCATCCACTGTGGGAAAAATATATGGTTTTAGTTTTAGGTGGGTACAGCCGATTTGGCCTCCCTTAACACATTCAGAACTGAAAAAAAATCCCACACTAATTCCAAGTAGTTTGTCTCCAAATATGTGGGACCAGGTATTAAGGGGTTAGCTGTAGTATGTTCTTAGCGTGCCCTCTCTTGAAGCGGGGTACCCAAAAGTATTGGGATGCATGCGTGACGCTCGGAACACATCATGTGTAAACATGTTGCGCGTCATGGAACGCTTGTCATCACGCCATGTGCACCCGGGTAGGTGTGCCTGGCAAAGGGCGTACGGGCATGGAATGCTCAAGGACCGTGATGATAAGTGCCCCGGGGAATTGCGGCCTCCATACGATGTGGTGCACATGACAGGCAGGCCGCACACTTTTCACTAAAGGCTCCTCTATTGATACCGCAATCACAGCAGCCGAACGGGCGTGTTACGCCTGAGCCCATATTAAACCTACGAGTACCACACGGAGGTTGGAGCATCGACAGACAGGGACAGGGAGCGATGCCGCGTCAAGCACGACGACGCTAGCAACAAGCGTGCAGGTGGGTAGCAGCGTGAGCGAAGTCGGTGAGCTTTAGTTTTCCGTATTACGGGGTGGGCTTATGTTGTAAGAATACTATTCAGAACCCACGATGTTCCCAAAAACCACCATGTATCCCCCTATGTTTACCCACCATTTTGGTTCTGACTACTGGGTTTCCCTGCAGTACCAGGAGGATAGAAGAGGGATTCCGCTTCATCAGAGAGGGGTTGCGTAGCGTGAAGACGATATATACACATGAGACCGGAAGAGTCTGTCGGGTGAGAAGCGCCAATATCCTTGGGATATGCTGGCACAGACAGCAAGTATGCACACCTCGAACAGATCAGATAGATCATTCCCAGTTCATGATCTAGCTCTTGCAGGGCACACATACTCCTGATATGTATGATCTGTATAATCTAGCTCTTGTTGCCGGGTGGGAGCCGTATAACCTCCACGATTTAGAACGTGTTTCCTGGGATGGATCTGTACTGTACAGATCCAGCACAGCATATCAGAACGGCAGGTTCGGATATAGATGATCTGTAGATGATCTATCTATAGATTATCTAACTGTCCGACTTGTGAAAGTTTGCAACATGGTCCTGAAACAAGACCGCGTTATTGCGAAGAGACAACTCCTCCTGCGACACCCCCTCACAGATTCCCCCTCGCCGTGGCCTTGCTGTCTACCTTGCATCCCGTATCCGCCTAATCGCCTTATTCTTCGTCCAACCGCCTCATTCGGGGTCCCCCACGGCGGCTCTCCACGCCTGTTGTGCCACTGACCGTGATGACATGAAGTACCGCTACGACTGCCTCGCGACCCCCCCCCCCAACTCCATCAACCCCTCTCCCGCCAACCTGAGCACCTAGCTCGGTCGCAGAGACCTCCCCAGCCTGAATCTGGACGAAGGAGACGTCTATTTCCGGTCCTCCAACCATCTCGTTTGACCACCAACTCGTCGCCCCTCTTGCACCAGCTTTGCGCAAACCCTCGCTTCGCAGAGACCTCCTCACCCCGAATCTGGATGAAGGAGAGACGTCTATTGCCGGCACCTCGACCGGTTCGTTTGACATCACAAGTAGTCACCGACGAGTTGATGTCAAAACGGAGTGGCCCGAGCTGTCTCGCCCGCAGACGAGTCACATCATCCAGATTCAGGCTCAGGAGGTCCCTGCGACCGAGCGGTTGCGCAAGTTGGTGCCAGAGGGGTTGCTGAAGTCGGGAGAGCCGCGAAGCAGCCGAGGCGCGGCGCTTCATGCCGCCAAGGCAAGCAGCGCGGAGGCGTGCAAGGCAAGGCCAGGCCAGGCCGCCGCACGCCGGTTGGTGTTACTGCAGTATACCGAGCGTTCACTGCCGACCCGACTCGGTCCGTCCTGACATTTCAGATGGGCTTCAAGTCGACAAACTATGAAGTCGCTGACTACTACAGTACCCCTCTTTGTCTCTAAATATAAGGAACGTTTGCACTCAGTGCGAATCTACAAAATAACCTTATATTTCCGCACATTAGCGGTACATAGTAGGTTGGAAACATAGGTATGAAACTTGGTCACGTGCGGTGATTTGCGGCGTTTTGCACAGTAGTTTCTGATTGACACATTCTCGGCTCTGCATGCGTTTTTTTTTTTTTAAATTCATTGTGCAGACTACATAAAAAGCGAGTTGGCTTACTTTGCCACCCAACTAAAATCCAGGGCTCTTTCACGGGTCATGATCCGACTCGCGGGCCGAGTCGTATTTTTTTGTTAATATCACGGGTCGGGTCGGGTCGGGTCGCGAGGTTTTCAAACTCCCACGGGTCGGGTCGGGTCACCCGCGAGGTTTGACCCGACCCGTCAACAGCCCTGTCAATAGCCAGCCGCCAAGCACTGCCAGCATACACAGCCCTAGCAAGTACTCGAGTATTAATAGTACCGTTTGTATCTATAGTACTGCTGTACGGTTGGGCAGTGTCCGGCGGGTCTCGGAAGGTCTGGTCCAACTAGTTCACACATCGGTCAGATCATCTACAGATCATATAGAGCATTCCCCCTTCATGATCTAGATCTTTCAGGGCAGATAGATCTCTGAGCTGTACGTATGATTGCTGTCGTTTCTGCTGATGGGTGAGAGCCGCATCATCTGCATCATCTATAGCACATATTTCCTGTGTTGCATCTGTACTCGACAGATCCTGCCCAACATCCCACAGCTACACGTTGTGATCTAGATGATCTACTGTACGTAGATCATGATCTGTCCGACGTGTGACAACAGTTTCAATAACCCCTTCGGAATTTGAGTGGGAACATTATTAGAAATTGATTGACGGTTACCGCATCGGCTCGGGGTGGTGTGTGTGTGAGACACGCGCGCAGCATATGGTGATGGTCGTACTGCTGCACGCCTTTCCGTTTCTGCGAGATGTTTGATTGGATGGCCTTCTCGTTTTCTTCGGTCGCTACATACCAGGGGCTATTCACGGTCCAAGGCAAACCTCGCGGGTCGGGTTGAATCAGGGTGACCTGGTCTGACCCGTGAGACTATAAAAAATCTCCTGAGCCGACCCGACCCGTGAGATTTTGAAGACCTCTTGACCCGACCCGCCCGTCAGGACATGATCCATGACGAGCCCTGCTGTATACAACATTACCCCCAACGAGGTAAACATATGATGGCCGATACACTCTGGTGATACACACGAGCCTCTGTACCGAGACTGTTCAAGACCGGGTCTCAAGCATTGATCGTATTATAGGCTCCAGCTACCTGACACGAGGAAGCTATCGTGACCAATCGATGCCGTACAAGCGGTCGGTTAGACCGAGGAGTAAGTGGGGCATGAGTAGGAATAATACGGTGGCTGCACTCGCCCATACAAAACACAACTGATAAGGTTGGGGTCATAGACCATTGCATCGAATCCATACTTTTGCCCTACCTATTAGTGCTTCGAATTACACCTAGCAATAGTGCTACAGCAGTCTCTTATCAGACTAATGTAATATGATAGTAGCCAAAACCATATATCATCTAAACAACACCGCCTTACTAATGTGTATCTAGAAATAATGTGTTAATAGTTATTAATAGTACCTAGTCCACACTGATAAATAACCCTGTCTGCTCGTGGATGGCTGCTCTTTGTAAATGCCGAGGGTCTGTTGTAGTCATCATCAATCTGAGATATGATACTCGTACTACGTAAATGGCTTAATACAAATCTATGCAACGTGGCCACAACGAATGAGCCGGTTAGAAAACGAAAATGTACCCAGTACGTTCAGTACTTGTGCACAGCGGCTCCGAGATCACATTGTTCCGCTGCACTACTACTCGTAAAAAATACCGAAGCAACTTTCGTACCACACTATATACATATATAAACCAGGTACCAGGTACTCGAGGGAAATTGCTTTTGATGTACTAATACCAGGTGGACACCGAGGTACAAATAGTGTGCATTACGTTTGTGCTTTAAATCGGCCTTGATTGTCATTCACGGGCTAGCTCCAGCTAGTGGCTACTCGTCGCAGTATCTCCCATCACACCTGTACCAGGTATGACAGTAATCTAGACTACACTATAATATATAGAGGGTTGAGCTCTACCGCCGGTATTACGTAGATGGATGACTCAATCAACCTACTACTATTAATAGCAGTTGTACGACTACAGCAGTAGTAGTCTAGACGAGTGCATTACTTGTGGCCCTACCTCCTGTTTGAGTAACAGCACTCTAGACCTCCTTACACCAAACTTGCCATGTTAGGGCTTCACACCAAAAAAACTGCCCGTGACAGTTGAAGCGGACAGATGAGCGCACTTCGGCAGCACTAGGGCAGAGGCGATGGCGGTCGCGCAGCGAGCGATGCCGGCTATGGGAGGATGGGGATCATTCACCAAGTGCCTGCTATTTCCGTGATATTGTATTATACAGAGTATGTCCCGTGAAGCAGTTCGATTTCGCACAAAGGTAAATGCGATCGTTTATCGTCGCTTGTTTTCTCCACAGCGGCAAGCGTACCAAAAAAACAAACAAACGTATTTTAGGAAAGCTCTCTACAAGATTATTCCAAAATCACCCTGTTTGGCATTTTTATTCAAAAATGACCTTGTTTGGCATTTTGACAACCTTAACCTTTCCCGCTGTGGAAACTCGAGCGCGCTGAAAAACGATCGCACCCCCTGTGCGAAACCAAGACGCTTCACGCTTCACGGTAGTAGTGTCGGTCGAAACAATTTCCCTCACTTCCCACGGCTGACGGGCGGCGTCATCGTGCCACCCCGTCGCGGACCGGCGGCGGCGGCGGCGGCGGAGAACTTGCGCGTACGTGCCAGGCTATTCGGATTGTCACGTAAATTCATTACAGCTATATTTATATGTTTATGTATAGCAGGAGTTGTTGTAGATATGTATGGCCTACATGGCAGCACATGGGATCAGGGAGGGCGCCAGGTGGGCCTCCGGCGGCTCTTGCAGAGGGGTGAATATATGTCTGCACCTTGTGGGTGGGAGCAGGGTGCCAAATGGGATGGGCCCACTGCAGGGTCAAAGCATCAAATGGAAACAGGGTACCAGATGGTGCAAAAAGTACGTGCAAATCCGATTAGCCTTGCACGTATTTACGTACATGCAAGTTCTTCGCGGGTGGTCGCGACCAGTAATTTAACGAGTGTCGCCTGTCGCCTGCGGCCTGGAGGTATATATTATATGTACCCGGGTACCTATCCGAACGCGGCCGTCTAGCAGGGCAGACTGTGTCACACGTGTGATACTATGTATTAGTAAGACTAAGATTATACACCCATTCCCCTTGAGTAGTTTATCCCTAAAAAGTGGTGCAGTTGTAATCGGGTTCTTGGGCAGCAAAAGCACGCCATCACAGAGTACTGCGAAGCTCCCTCTGGTACCATACTCACCAAAAGGAACCATTCCACACGTCAAACGTTGGACAGATCTAGATCTAGATCACCTAAATCCAAACGTGCGGTTATGATATGTTGTGCATGATCTGTACAACAGTAGTTCACATCCAACCCAGGCAACACGTTCTAAACCATGCAGATTATTCGGGTCCCCCACCTTGCAACATGAGCTAGATTTTACGTACGTATCAGGAATACATCTGTCTGAAGGATCTAGACCATTGAGTGGGTTTCGATCACCTGTCTGAGGCGTGAATAATTCGTGAACACGTAAACACGAGCCTCTCACAGAATTTCACAGGTTGACGCTGTTACCGACCCTGCTCTCACTTGGCACCCTGATCCCAAGCAGGCTTGATCCCACCCTGACATGACCTTGGGGTGTATACTTAGTCGACGGCAGGGCCACCAAGCCCTTTGATCTCACGCAACTTTATCGACCAAAACAGGGGTTTCCATCAGAATGGCCACAACAAAAACGGGATCAATACTAAACTAATATAGTAGAATCTGATGTGTGGTTTTTTCTCACAAGCTCGTGTCTACCAGCACAATGATTTGCGAAGGTCGTCAGAGTCCGAGTTCGAGTAATCAAGACTCAGTCATTGACTCGCGAGTCGGAGTCCTTTTGAAGTACTGAGTCCCCATAGTACCAGAAGCTGAAATGTTTGAGTCATCGCGAGTCCCCAGGGTACCAGAAGCCAAAATGACTGAGCCCTCGCGAGTCCTCAGGGGCCCAGAAGCTGAAACGCCCCAGTCCTCGCGAGTCCCCAGGGTATAAAAAGCTGAAATGGCCGAGCGCGAGTACCGAGCCAACGGGTGACACAAGAAGAAAATACGGTTTTTCGTGTATTTCGTTACTACCCTTTACGAAAACACTGCAAGAAGTCGTCAGAGTACCAATACCAGTCATCGGGACTCAAGTCATCGACTCGCGAATCCGCGTCATTTTGAAGTACCGAGTCCCCAGGGTACCAGAAGCTTAAATGACTGAGTCCTCGCGAGTCCCTAGGGTACTGAAAGCTGAAGTGACTTGAGTCCTCGCGAGTCCCGAGGGTACTGAAAGCCGGATTGACTGAGTCCTCGCGAGTCCCTAGGGTACAGAAAGCTGAATTGATTTGAGTCCTCGCGAGTCCCAAGGATACTGAAAGATGAAATCATTTGAGTCCTCGCGAGTCCCCTGGGGTAGCAAAAGCTGAAATGACTGGTACTCGGAGATACCTATTTATTAATAATGAGGCGCGCGAAGCGCGAAGCGCGAGCCTTTTTTTCTTGGTGTCCAAGGGAAAAAAGCCTCTTAATAGAGGCTTGCGTTCTCCGTAGAAATCCATGTAGCGTGCGGTTTAAAGACTTTCTCTGTCTGCTTGTGTGTGTGTGTAACCATCAACATCGACGTTTGTACACCGCTCTCAACGTACACGGCACGAACGCCAGTCCCGTCGGACTCTGTGCACGCACACATTTTAACGAAGTCTTCTCGTGCTGGTATCGCTGCAACTCGTTCAGAGTTGGTCGAGCTAGGTGCGGCAACGTGTGTGTTTTACAGGCACCATGCCTTTTTTTGAATTTCGGGACGTAAAACATCATAACGGTTTTTCTATAAAATTTTAAAAATACGTCACAGCGATGAGTTTTTTGTTTTTGTTTTCGGAGTTCTATGATGTAGGTGGTATTGTAAGGCCCACTCTCCTCCTGATGAGGGGAAGGAGAAGCTCTGCTGTAATGTCGTACAGTAGTAGTTGTGGTGGCACCTGCTACGATCATAGGTGCGGCAACGTGTGTTTTCAAACAAGGCTGTGGGCCATGTTTTTTTTCAGGCACATAAATCGGAACGTAGATCATCACAAGGTTTTTTGTTTCTGAAGTTCTGCCGAACACAACCCAGCTTTCTTCAAATTATGCCGAATTTCACTATCATCGTGTTGGGGAACCAGGAGACACGTGTACACAACAGTTTGAGTACGAGTACAGAGGGGTCAAGGGCTAGACCGACAAGTCGAGCGTACAGTGACGCTGGCCCTGGCCTCATGTGTCCTACTACTGCTGCTGTTGCTGCCGTTCCGTTGCTGTTGTTGCTGCGGCCGCCACAGCTGCTGCTGCTGCTGTATGCTGTATGATATGCTGTTGATTCTTTTTGTTTCAAGAAATAACCCAAACCAAACGGGACGTATACGTAGATGTTCGTTCGTGTTTTGGCTCAGCACTCAGCACAGCAGTATCCCCCCAGCGTGATGCATCGCAGATTTGACTACTGCAGGTACCCGAGGTCGCGCCTCATTACCACCAATTACTAGTAGTACTCTGACGACCTTTGATACCACCTCGAAGGCCGAAACCGGAAACAACTACAACATCCGAGCCGGAGAGAGAGTTCTACTGCTGGCTGTAATGCTGCAATAGAAGACGGGCGCAAGTATTTCACACATGGGATAGATCACCGATCCCCACTTCGTGAGCTAGACCTTTCAGGGCAGACATCTGTATCATATGATCGAGCTCATGGGCGCCGGGTGGGGGCCGTGTAGGCTGCATGCTCTAGCAACACAAGTGACTATTAATAGGATCTGTACTAATCGTATACAGATCCTGGACAACATATCATAACCGCAGGTCAGGATCCAGACGATCTACTACTGTAGATCGAGATATGTCCGATGTCAGTGTGGTTGTGATTCGTTACCGGAATTTTTGGTGTTGTTCCCGTTTGGCTGTAGCCATAGTCGTGGAAACCCCGGTTTTGGTGCATAATTCGCGTGGGAGTAAGGTGCTTAGTGGGCCGTGCCGTGTGCCATGCCGGCCGCTAATTATATACCCAAGGTCAGAAAGGGAGGCTCAGGTCCCGGTGGTATCAGGTCGGGGTGGGCAGGGTCGATATATGAGCTGACCAGTGCAATGCTAATTATCTGACATGTTCTCGCCTACACGTAAACAGAGTTCCTGTCGTGCCTAAAAGACATGCTCCAGACGCATGGCCTCGCTCGCCTCACTGCTGTCCAAATGCTTCGAATTAACCGCCCCCCGTTTTCTATCCTGTAGGCTGCATATTAGTCTACTACGATTAATAATAGAACTGCAGGTAATGTTGAGAACGCAACTATAATAATAGTAGACAAGCCACACATGAATAGTATTAATAGTACAGACACCAATTGGCAGAGCATTGACTTGTGTACGAGTACATACTTGAGTCAGTATAATACCGTATACTCACGCAAACATGCCATCGAGTATCATAGGAAACCGGTATTTTAGGGCCCGTCAAACGCGTCAAGCGTCCGTCAACGGCCGTCAAAGGTTATTTTGGTAGTTTTAGTGGGGGGAAGCCGTCAGTCAAGGCGTAGACCGCGGTCTCCAGTCATATGACAGCAGCTTTGGCTGCGAGTACACGTACCGGTATATAGCAAGCATATATGCCAAGTATACACCACCAGGTGAAGCGAGGCAATTGCACTTTCAGGCAGGGCAACGTGAGCCTACGCACCATGCTGCGATAAAAGCGCTCTTCACGACAGGGCGAACGAAGACTCTCAAAGTTTTTGCTTTGGCGACGGGAGAGAAAACGTATGAGACGACGTCCACGCGTTCACGTCGAGAGTATGAAAGAACTTCGAAGAACGGAGATGGAAGGAGACACCTACCGCAATACTAAAGACAAGCAAATAAGGAGCTGCGAAAAACAGCCTAATAGAGAGAACACATCACACGATACCAGTACGAGGAGAACCTATAAGCAAAGATGACGGTAGACGGGTCATTTAGACGCGTCAAGGCGTTATTAGGCCTTATTATACTGGTTTTAGTATACAAGGACGGTCAGTCAAGAGGTCAAACCGCGGTCGCTTCGCATTTTTTCTGATACAGCAGTACCAAGTACCTGGTACGAGTATACTATAGACAACCTCTTACCTCGTACAGCGAAATTGATTCTGTCCAGAAAAGGGGAGCAAGCTCTCTCTCTGCACACAGACAAGTCATCATCGTATCGCATGTACACCAGGTTTGTTTCTCTGCTGCCAAATGTATCCTGCTTGCAACTTGACAAGAACACGAGCGGTGCCTGTGAACAGTACTGCGGCGCTGCGTAACCTGATATATGTGCTGCAGCTACTGCTGTGTGTGCTGTGAGCTGTGAGAGAGCTACAGTAGCTGTGGGCGAACACCACTTTCCCATAGTAAAATCAAGTCAAAACAAAGCAATTGAAACAAAACGTCGCGCTTTCGCGCTCTCTCAGCCGTAAAATCAAAATACACCATCCTTGTCTAGTCTATGGCAGTACGAGGGTTAGTAGTACCGCTTCTCCCAAGGAACCCTGGGCCGTTAGTCGGACACTTTTCGCATCGCTACGAGTGCTGTTCTAGAGCAACAACCCCTAAGGAGGGTAAAGTGTCAGTCAAGCAGCTTTGCAGCACGGGATATGGGCTCATCGCACCGTGTTGTTTGGTTTGCTGTGGGCCGTGAGAAATAAGGGAGCGACTTGGAACTTGGAAAAGCTCTGCTGCTGCTGCTGCTGTTCTGCTGCTGCTGCTGCTTTGCTGCTGCCGTCTGCGGCTGCTTCTGCCGCTGGGGTTGCTTTTGACGCAACCTCCAGGATCGACACGGTGCACCCACCTACACAGCAGCGGGCACTAATTCCAATCATCCGCCAAGCACATAGCTCCCTCGCACGGATCTCTCTGCTCGCGAAACTACGTTGCGCACCATAGCAGCTGAAACCAACGCAATGCACAACACACACACGAAGGCCTTGCTCCAAACAATTATAGGCGTGTTGTCTTACTTCCATCATGTATTTTGCATTTTTGGTGCTCTTTTTGAGCTCACATCTTCCACAGGACCTCCTCGTCTTCCTCGTGCGTCTTGACTTCTACCTCATCCAGCTGGACGACAGGCTCAAACTGGGCCGTGCTCTCTTCCTCGTGGGCCGCCGGTGCGCCAGCATCGCCACCTGCAGCCTCATCGGCCGTCTCAGCAGAGGGTGCTGCCGAGCCACCTACTGGGACTGGCGCAGGTTCCGTAGCCGACGCGGCAGCCCCGTCTTCCTTGGCTTTGGCCGCAATCGCAGCGAAGTCAGCCATTGTGCTTCTCTCGGTTTGTATAGAGAGGTCTGCTTTCCGTTGACCACTCCACGAGAGTCTTCTATTATTGCACGACGGTGATCGCCTCCTAGCTGTGCTGCTGTGTGCCGGGCGCTGCTGTTCTGTTGTTGCTTTGGGCGTGTTCCAGATTCCAAATGATTTTTTTTTTGTGGGACGAGACAGAGCATTCGAGATTCGCAGCCTGTGGCAATACGAAGGCCCATTGACCAATCATATGACGAGGAATTTCAAACAAAAAAATAGTGGTGGGGAGATACACTGCCGGCAAGAAAAAAAAAGACCAGATAAAAAACCAGCGCAAAGTAGCGTACAGCGTACAGAGTCTCGTGGGTGAGCTTATTATACTCGCTTTGGGCTAAATTTCACGAGGTCTGTCTGAGCTATAGGTGGGACCATACCGTGGAGAGCTTCGGGTTCGCGCCCCTCACCAGCTGGCAATGTCGGCCGCAGACGATGCTCGCTTCGACTCTCTCTATTTGAACCTCGCACAACAGAATCAGGGGATCGACAACCTTCTCGAGTCGTTTTTCGGATTTCTTCGGCGTAAGACGGACTTCTTCACTGGTGCCAGCCAGGCCCAGCTTGAGGAGAGTCTTCTGAAGGTGAGAGAGTGCCTTGCTCAGAAGGGTCTGCTTCGGGAGGGTCTACTGTGGGTTTGATATTTCAATATTTCCATGCGATGAAGGTCATTGATTTGAAGCCACCGGCTGGAGGACGTGCGATCCGTCTCCGTACACGTAACGTGAGACTGGCACCTGCCGTATCTACTACCAGGTACCAGTATGTACGTAGGGGCTACGAGTACGCTGCTGGTGGGTATGCTTTGCCCTAAAGAGTACCTGGTACCTGGTATACAATGGACATGAGGTTGCGGTACGAGCACGTCCGTATTGTGCAGTACATAGTGCAGAAGTCTGTCGTGGTATACATCGTGATGCAGAGTACACCGTTCGTCTTTGTTTGCTCTAGATACGAGTAGGGTGTGAAAGGTGGTACATAAAATACAAAATACCAGTTGACACATCAGTACATCAAGTATCAAGTAGCATCAGGAACGGGTTCCGAACTGCTGTATGTACGCTGTACGGCTTTCCCGGCCTCACAGCGCACAGCTCCTTTGCCCGGTGCCTTCCGCGCTTCTTCCTTTCACCGTTTGCCTTGTGCCATGTGGTTGTGGGATTGGTTATCCGTTTAGGAACTACTGGCTCCCTCGTTTCTGACGGATGTTGATGTTAATGTGTATTCTGCAGGATTTCCCATTGCCATTTTTTAGAGCTGCACGCCGTTAGAAAAATACCCGGGTACCCGGCGGGTATACCCGCGACATCACACATCGTACCCGTTTGCCTGCCGAGTCGGGTATATGGGGCAGTAATGCCCAAATACCCCCGGTTATTCGATTTACGGGTACCCGTTGGGGTACCCGGGGATATTCCGGCAACTCTCTGGTCGATAGTCTACGGCCTACCCCATGATAGGCCACTCCTCGTAATACTCGTCGATGCTGCGACAGAACGGACTGATTTCTAATTACCTATTCTGAGGTAATTACCGGCCTTCCAAGCCCATATCATGCTATCACACTAGCCCACCCTGATGAGCCGTGTATGCAGAAATTTGGGAATTTCGGGGAAATCCCAGTTCCACCAACTACAGCAGTAGTAGAACATGAGTCGAGGATACCGCTCCTCAAAACCAAAACCCACTCCCACACCTCTGAGTTGCTACGATAGGCTACGTGACCTTGACCTTTTACCAGTAGCCCAATGGACTACCAGGTATTAGTACCTGGTACCTGGTACTGCCTTAACGAATGGCGTCATCGGCAGGACATGGGTCGTTGGTCGTGAGTTTGAATCTCAATCTCACGTCCACCATGAACAAAAAAGTAAAGTTCCTCATGAAGAATCACACTCCATCGAGCGCGCTTGGCACTGGCAGCGAAACGGAGAGCAACAGAGAAAAAATATGCCACCTCAAACGTACTACGAGTACAGCAGTAACCACTGTATATACGCAAGATAGGACACCGCCTGGGGTGAACTTCCGAGTCGATTTTATTTCAAGCAAGGGGGGTACGGTACAGGCAAAGATACGGCGGCTTTGGGAATATGTCGTGGACATCTGTCCTTATGTAGATGCGTCGCTTGGCATTGCACTCTCCCTGTTGTGGACAAAATCCCAGGGATGTGTATAACCGGGAATGGAAAGGGAAACCTCTCGGTTATGTAACCGTAAATGGCAAAATGTGAAAACCGCTCGCCAAAACCGGAACCTTGGAAATGTGCAAGGCGTTATAAAGTAGGGGACGCATGCCTATACCGTCCCCCGCCTTCCAAACTCTTCTACAATACGTACGAGTTTTCCTCTGCAATGCCCATGTCTGCAGCCTCCATACGTAGTATTTATATTTTAATATAATAGTACGAGTAGCAGCAGGGGGGGCGGTTGGGACTGATTCACATCGACCGGCATACTCTGTGAAAGCATGACAGACAGTAGTAGACGTGTACCAGGTAACTACTGTAGTAGTTTACTGATCCTTTTTTTCTCAGCTCTGCGTTGCCATCGCTTCCCGCGCTACGAGTGCCACTATTAATAGCTGCGTGCAGCTGCTGCGCTGCTGCACTGCTGCACCAAACAAAATGATAGGGGTTTCCACTAAATATATGGATGCGTTTTCTATAAAGGGCTACTTGCCTGATTGTGAAAAACGCAAAAAGTAAGGGAAACCTCGAGTGATTTTGGAAACCACCGAAAATCGCACTACAGAGTTACACGCATCCCTGAGAAAAGCAGCTTTAAGAATGGTACTATTAATACGTAGAGGGGTGCGTTATCTTGCGTGTTATGTTCTGATGTGTATACCGTCGTGGTCTAAAAGTCTAAAGCGAGCATGGAGATGGCCATGGGGCGTCGTCAGTCTCGCCTTTCAAGTAGAAATTTCTATTAATAGGCGTGCCATGATAGGGGCAGCAATTTCCGGCCACAGGCAGTGTTTCTGACGGGCAGGGCTCCTTAACCCCGAAAATGTCGGAATGCCACTATATATTACTGTAATACGAGTAGTGTTTTACAACATATTTCTCGTGATATACCTATTACGGGGGACCACAGTAAATAGGACCAAATATTGTTATCAAAAATAGGTGAATATATAGGTTTTTGTGGCTACCGTAGGTTCTATTTACTTTGGTCCACCGTAATGGGTAGGATTTTAGATTTTCTCACAGGCCAGGACCCTCGGAAAAATTAGGTGCCACCCCTACCGTAGCACGCGTTTTACCCCATTACCCATTACAGTTCCTTGTTGTGTACCTGGTGTCTGCTATATGTACGATGATACCACAGGACCTTCATGTATCAGGTATCATAATGAGGAGATATTTGATGCTGAGAAGGGCGCAGCCCTTCGAAGCATCAATAGATGCTCTTCCTAATGGGTTGGGTACGTGCCCGTGGGGGTGTACCCCCCTGGTCGCGAACGGACACAAACGGACAAAAAACAGTTCTGAAAGCTGCCGCAGCGTGGCTTTATTTAAAGAATCCTTAATATTGAGGTTTGTCTGTCTGCTCGTCTGTCTGCTCGTCTGCACTTCGTCTGCACTTCGCACTTCGCACTTCGTTCGCTTTGCTTTTTTTTGGCGCGCGACGCGTACACTGAACCGATTCAGACACGCTCGGGACTGATAGAGGCCCGCTATTTGTGCCGACCGTCCTGTGCTATTCGTGTCGAAAGCCGTGCCGAGATCGGAGAGCTAGGCGGTAGTGACTGCCCTAAACTGTTGCCAGTACCAAATTGTGTCACTGGGATTTCTCGGCAGTAGAGCAAACTAGCAGTAGTATATAGCAACGATGAGGAGACATGTCAAGCAAGGCAAAACATGCGCTGTCAAGGGTGTAGGGTGGCGTGTTCCACACTAAAAACTAGTTGTTTGGTGACAGTCACGGCATGTCAAGGCTGTCAAGGGTTGAAACTGAAGACCACATTTCTCGGCAGTAGAGCAACAACGGTGATGATCGGACGAGAAGAGGAAGACCATCATCGCACACAGCACACACACCACCATCACCAGCAAACACCACAACGACGACCATCACCACCACCGCCACCACCCCTGCCCCACGAGCCGCAGGAGCACCAGAAGTTGTTGTTGCTCGTAGTGGCTGGTGGTGGTTGGTGGTGGCTTCGTCCCGTGGTTTGGTGGTGGTTCCTGGTACGCACTCGTTCAGCAGCAGCAGCATTTTGTTTTTTTTTGTCCATCCCATTTATTATCTGCTGCTGCTGCTGAGAGATGCAGAAAACAAAAAGACAATAAAACACGATTTCTGAAATGATACAGATTTTACGAAATACGAGCAAAAAGACAATACAAATAAAAACGAATTCTGAAATGATTCAGATTTCTTAGTTTGCATTTTTCTCTGTACAAGGTTTTTGCGCTGACACGCATCGCTTAACAATAAATGTTGGTGGGTGGTGTTGGTGATTGTAGGACTACCAGCCCAGGGACCAACCGACCTGATACCTGATACAGATTTTACAAAATACGAGCAAAAAGATCATACAACAAAAACGAATTATGAAATGATTCAGATGTATTTGTTTACTGGTACATTTTTCTCTGTACTCGTACAAGGTTTTTGCGCTGACACGCATCGCTTAATTAACAGTAAATGTTGGTGGGTGGTGTTGGTGATTGTGGGACTACCAGCCGAGGGACCAACCGACCAACCCAGTAAATCTCTCACCCACCACGCACACCCATCAATTACCTGCCGGTCAGTAAAAAAAGGTTTATGTGCTGACCCAAATCGCTTAGAATAAAAAACGATCCCATCAATGACAATTAATTGCAGGAACACAGCAAAAAGAGAAGAGCCGCCAACGCAGTAGCTTAATGCAGTTAGGAGTTTGACCACTTGAAGGCGTCTGTCACGCTCCTCATTCCCACCGTTCTTGTAACTTCGGTTGCTAAGAATGGTGCTATAGTAATATGGAGCAATGCCACCTTGTACGTGGTAGGGGTGGCGGTTTATTATTTTCTGAGCTCTCTTCACATGAGGAGCTCAATACTAATAGTAAGTCGCCCGAAATCATGACGACTTCGAAGACATGGTTGTTCACGTAAACCCTCCGTAAATCCTCCCGTCAACCTTTGATTATACTGATTATAGTATAGGAGCTAAGTAGTCCTAAAATAAATGTACGAGCAAAAATATCATTCTAAATATTCTAAAACAAATAGTCTAAACTCTCCAAAGTATTTATACTATTAATAGCCGGTAGTTACTCACTCGGGGAGTATACTATTAATAATAGTCTGTCACAAAATATTGCCTCGGAAGGCAAAAGCTATCTGCGTCCCATATACGGTATACCGTGGGATGGGTCTATTAATACTATGCCTGAACCAAACATTGGCCGGTTTGTGATGAATATCGAACGAGGATCGAGTACGAGGTACGACATTGTACGATATCAAGGGGAGTTCCAACCTGTGGTTGCGTGCGCCCCCTTCGTCTCGCACACAGGGTGCTCCAACCATTGTATACCTGTTAGTGTCCAATAAGGGGTGAACTCTACTGGCGATACCATACGGAACCATCGCCAGTAAAAAAGCAAAAACACAAATATTTATCATACTCGTACGATTTCGGTAGTCGATATCACCTACCTGGTATATATATCATACGTCGAAAGGTTTCATTGAAGTACCAGTTATCAGTCGGTCTGAAACCGACGGGGATGCCAGGGGGTGAAGAGGAAAAAAAACGCGTTCGGTACGATCCATCGAACGTTCGATATTGATATTTCAATATATCGAAAAGCTGGCGATACGATCGATATACATTACTATTCACATGCCGCAGCTGTACTTTTTTTTCGTCGTTTGATGTAGCGTTTGGACCCTATCAGTTCCCAGCTAACCACGGTTTCCTTTTGCGCTGCTTTCGGGTTTCTGGGACAGGTGGTACGTCGGCAAAAAGCGATCGTGGAGAAGGAAGAGTTGACGAAGGAGAAGGCCAAAGCGGCGGATGAGCGCAAGCGCAAGGCCTTGGCTAAAAAGAAGGTGAGCGGGGTTTCGATGTGGTGGTGCATACCCCGGCGTTTTAGTTGCGCCTATTCGTTGTACGTTTTTGGGGACAAACTACAACTTGGAATTAGACTGAGACGGTTTTGCAAGCGTTGGGCGGAAAAGCGCAAGGCCTTGTGTGCAAAGAAAAAGGCGCCAGGGGTTTCGATGGTGCATACCGGCGTTTTGAACCCCCTTTTGAGGGTTCAGCTGTTCAGCTGCACATATTTCAGCTGCACCTATGAATACGTTTTTGGGGACAAATTCCTCAGGATTAGACCAAGATGGTTTTGCTTTCGGGCGAAAAAAAAAACGTAAGGCCTTCGCAAAGAAGGTGCGAGAGGTTTCAATCGGTGCAGGCATGCAGGAGTACCGAATGAAGGCAAGTACCGGGGGGGGGAGGGGGGACAAAACTTGTGACCCACAACTTGTTGCCCAGAAGGCTCTGCTGAGCTTAAGGCCTCCTCCGATTTGAGCTGGAAAGTAAAAACGAGGACCAACAAAAACGAAAGTGGTGAAACGTATATAATACGACGATACACTACTACTATGTAGGACGGGAATATAAGGATCATTAATACATACATATGAATACCAAGCGGTCCGTATATTGCCGCCCAAAGTGGTACTATGTGTTGTCATTGGGGGACGTAGGCCAACTGTTATGCAGTCGGATTTGCAGCCAAGTTGAAAAAGGGTACCACTCTGACCGGGAATATAAGCCACGTTTGTATATTAACACTTAGTCGAAATGTTGCTTATATTTCGGTTCAGAGTAGATTTTGTCCCGGAAATGGGGGAAACTTGTTTTGTTTTGTTTTTATTTTCTCTTACTCTACGTAGAACGTTTTTTTTCAATCCGATCAGGCATCGATCGTAAAATCGCGTGTTGACCGGAACGGATCGGAAAAGGGCTGGCGGTGATTTCCTTCAACTGCGACCCTGGACAAGCGAGACACTTTTCTAGATAGCTGTTCATAGATAGATCTCGGAGGGCAGCGCTGCCGACGGGAGATCTGTGTATACCCCTTGGCCCCCAGTCGCCATAAATCTGCCCAGGCAGGCGAACTTCTCAGACGTGCCCGCATAAAATGATGCTGTTTCTAATGAGGTAGGGTTTTGTCACGAAGCTGTAAGGCATTCGTTCCCGACGGTGAGCTTATTTTGGCTTCAGCTAACGGCGGCCACCACCCCGACCCGGAACTCTAACCCTAACCTTAACGAGAGGCATGCCTGGTTGGTGTGCCACCTGGTCGTTGTTTCGGGAAGGCTCCATTTTCAGTGCGGGCACATCTAAGGAAGTTCGCCTGCGCGGGCAGATTTACGCGAGAC
The DNA here is from genome assembly GCA_008828725.1 of Saccharina japonica. Lineage (NCBI taxonomy): Eukaryota > Phaeophyceae > Laminariales > Laminariaceae > Saccharina > Saccharina japonica. The sequence goes on along the minus strand of MEHQ01003574.1, from coordinate 32,166 downwards.
CCTTGGCCCCGCTTCTACCTATCTAATCATACCTCGGACAGGTAATAGATTTCCACTTGATGATCTATAAGCAGTAGACCTTTCAAGGCAGGTCTAACGTCGATCTCGATTGATCTCGTTTATGTTGCCGGGTGGGACCCGTATAGTCTGCATGATCTATATACGAAGACGTGTTTTCTGGGTTGGATGTGTGCTATACAGATCCTGCACAAGCTCTCACAACGGCAGGTCAGAAACTAGGTGATCTAGATCATGATATATCTGTAGATCATCTATCTATAGATCATCTAGATCATGATCTACCTGTAGATCATCTAGATCATGGCCTATATGTAGTTGATCTAGATCATGATCTATCTGTAGACGATCTAGATCATGATCTATCTGTAGACGATCTAGATCATGATAGATCATGACATACCTGTAGATGATCTATTAGTAGATCATGATATATCTGTAGATGATCTAGATCACAATATATCTGTAGATCATCTAGATCATGATATATCTGTAGATCATCTAGATCATGATCTATCTGTAGATCATCTAGATCGTGATATATATGTAGATCATCTAGATCGTGATCTATATGTAGATCGTCTAGATCATGATATATCTGTAGATCATCTGTCCGAGCTGTGAACACCTCCCACTCTCGACAACAAAACAATGGTAAGTACTGTTGGGTTATGTACCAAGTATCCGAATACTGAACGGTCCTTACATTTGCGCCCAGATTTGGTACTGCTCATGCCTCCCCCTCAAGCTGCCCCTGATAATCCCTGTTTCCCTCCCATCCCAACGCTCCAGGCAGAGCAGGAAGACCGAAAGAGAAAGCTAGAGCAGGAGGCCAACGCCGCCTCGCCGAACGTCGCGGGGGGAAGCGTTCCGGGGGCCGAAGGAGTTGTAGAGATTGGGAAGGATGGAACGTTCGACGTGGACCAGACACCAATGGTAAGAAACTGTGTCGGCTGACGGCAGTCTTGGCGGTCACCCCACCCCACGCTGTGGTCCCACTGTAGAGTACACCTGGTATCCGTACTCGTAGATAGTATATTTGACCCGTTTTTTCTGTTTTGTTCACGAGTTTTTACCTGTTTTTTCTGTTTTTTCCATTTTTCCACGTACGTATATATATATATTTGATTTCGTTTTTTTCTTCAGTTTTTTTTTTCCACATTTGACCCGTTTTTTTTAAAAAATAAAACCAATTTTTTTTAAAAAAATTTTAATAAATTTTTTTTTTTGTCGGTTTCATGTTTTATTTCCACGTATAAAATATACTTGGTGTGCATGTTTGACCCCCTTTTTTTTTCCCCTCTTCTTTTTTTTTTCGTTCCAGGAGATAGGGACATCAAACGTGGTCAAGACAGGGGTTGCCGCGGCAGACATGAAGGCGGCAGTCAAGGCCGTAGCGGCGGGCGGGGGGCTGTCAGCGCTGGCCAGCGAGGAAGCAGGGGCGACGGACAAGAAAGAAGGGGGAGACAAAAGCGAGGAGGATGGAGCGAAGGGTGGCGGGGACGGGGGGGGCGATGGCGAGGGCAAGAGCGGCGACGGTGATGATGATGACGACACGCCTGCTCGTGAGTTTCCAACGGTTTCGGCACAGCAGTCGGGTTTTTTTTTTAGGAAATGCGTTTTAGACGCATGCTACGGTAGAGGTGCACCATGTTTAACCCTTGTAGAACTGGAGTCCTGTTTTGGGGACAAATTACTTGAAATTAGAGTGCTTTGTCCCCAAAACGGGACTGCAGTTCTAAAAGGGTTAATAAGCTTTTGCCTTCTGAGGGTGGTCACTTGAGGAGCTCTATACCTCAACCAAAAAAACGGTTTTAGAGGAAAATAAAGTGCTATACTGTACCTGGTATATAATACCCGATGAACAATTCCATGTGGTCTTATAACCCATTCAGAACTGGAAATAGTACCCCACACTAATTCCAAGTAGTTTGTCCCCTAATATCTGGGACCAGTTCTTAACCCATTCGGAACTGAAAAAAATGTCCTACACTAATTCCAAGTAGTTTGTCCCCAAAAACGTGGAACCAGTTCTTACGGGGTTAAGTATATAATGAAACTTTCTGTAACATACCACTCTGTCCCGAAATATAAGCACCTTTTTTACATTAATATTCAATAAAAACGGTGCTTATATTTCGGGACAGAGATTATTCCGATGATTTTGGGTCATAGAGCCCCGTCGTTCAGAAAACAATTCAGCCAAAAAACGGTATACCTCTACCTCTAACGTATGATAGCACGCCTCTATATGATACTACAGTAGTAGTAGTTGTACGAACCAGGAATGGTGTTAGAATATATATCCTATTTCGGGGGGTGCCATAGTAAATAGGACCAAATATTGTTACTAAAAATGTTGAAATATACAGCAGTAGTGGGGCCTATATAAGGCGACATGAAAATAAGGCGACCACTCGAGATAAGGCGGTCAAGATCGGCTGGCACGGCTGTAACTTTTTGAATACAACTGACTATACGAATAAGGCGACCACTCGAGATAAGGCGGTCAAGATCGGCTGGCACGGCTGTAACTTTTTGAATACAACTGACTATACGAATAAGGCGACCACTCGAGATAAGGCGGTCAAGATCGGCTGGCACGGCTGTAACTTTTTGAATACAACTGACTATACGAATAAGGCGACCACTCGAGATAAGGCGGTCAAGATCGGCTGGCACGGCTGTAACTTTTTGAATACAACTGACTATACGAATAAGGCGACCACTCGAAATAAGGGGGTCAAAATGTCTTGGCACGGGGTCGCCTTATATAGGCCCCACTAGTGGAGTTGTATAGGTTTTCGCGTGTACCGTAGGTCCTGTTTACTAGTATTTACTATGCTCCCCCGTAATAGGGACCGGTGGTAACCGGTTTGTTAATCTGCCGGGTGGGTAAGGACATTAAGCATCCTGGTTATATTGTATAATGCCCTCTATCCCCGGGGTGAAAACCCTTCCATATTCCAGGAAACCGGTTCTGAGACGTTGTATGCTATACAGCATCCACGCTACGGCGACGGTGATGATGGTGACGCACCCCTCCTCGAGAGTTTCCAGCGGCTTCGGTACATTTTTTTTGGGGGGGTCAAGCTTTTAGCACTTCTTCGAGAAGATCGTTGGAGGGTCACTGCTGTGTACGAGATGAACAGAGCTAAAACCCGAACCCTAAATAAGACCAATCGGACCCAATGAACCTTTGCTTAGCAACAATTTCTTTGGCTCGTACACAGTAGTGAACCTCTACCATTTTTCATTTTTTTTGTTGAAAACACCCAAACTGTGTAGTAGCCTCTTTACGTAGCACTGAAGTCCCATTGTGGGGACAAAACACTAGCAAATAGAGACAACATTTAGGTTTCTGTACACTGCGATATTTAAAAGGGTTAAGAAACACATTTTTTTTTTTCGGTTCTCTGCGCAGCGGTCGGAAACGGCGGCACGACGGAGAAGTACGAGTGGACACAAACCCTGCAGGAGCTGAGCGTCGTGGTCCCTATCCCCGAAGGGTTGAAGTCTCGTGACATAGTGTGCGACATCACCAAGTCGCGTCTACGAGTGGGGGTCCGGGGACAGCCTCTTCTTGTCGACGTGAGTTGGAGAGCGACCACCCTCGGCTGTTGCGACCGCGCTTGAGCCACGTGCTGTCCTTTGTTTCGCGCTTTGGCGTGCTCGGTCGGCGTTTCGGTTATGTTTACACCCCTCGGACGAATCAGATGCCCACATTTTCATGGTCTATTAATAGATGGTTCGGAGCAGTTACAGTAGATTCCTGCTATGATGTGTATACCTGGTATGATGGCGCGTGCTGTATACGATAGAGGTAGAGGTATACCGTTTTTTGGCTAAAATGGTTTCTGACTGATCGCGCTCCTCAACCCAAAATCGTTGCNACTTTTTGAATACAACTGACTATACGAATAAGGCGACCACTCGAAATATGGGGGTCAAAATGTCTTGGCACGGGGTCGCCTTATATAGGCCCCACTACTGGAGTTGTATAGGTTTTTGCGTGTACCGTAGGTCCTGTTTACTAGTGTTTACTATGCTCCCCCGTAATAGGGACCGGTGGTAACCGGTTTGTTAATCTGCCGGGTGGGTAAGGACATTAAGCATCCTGGTTATATTGTATAATGTCCTCTATCCCCGGGGTGAAAACCCTTCCATATTCCAGGAAACCGGTTCTGAGACGTGTATGCTATACAGCATCCACGCTACGGCGACGGTGATGATGGTGACGCACCCCTCCTCGAGAGTTTCCCAGCGACTTCGGTACATCTTTTTTTAGAGTAAGTTTTTTAGCACTTCTTCGAGAAGATGGTTGACGGGTCACTGCTGCGTACGAGACGAACAGTACTATAAAACCCGAACCCTAAATAAGACCAATCAGACCCACTGACCCTTTGCTTAGCAATAATTTCTTTGGCTCGTACACAGAGTAGTGAACCTCTACCATTTTCGTCATTTTTTTTTTTGTTGAAAACACCCAAACTGTGTAGTAGCCTCTTTACGTAGCACTGAAGTCCCATTGTGGGGACAAAACACTTGGAAATAGAGACAACATTTAGGTTTCTGTACACTGCGATATTTAAAAGGGTTAAGAACGCTTCTTCTTTTTTTTCGGTTCTCTGCGCAGCGGTCGGAAACGGCGGCAGGACGGAGAAGTACGAGTGGACACAAACCCTGCAGGAGCTGAGCGTCGTGGTCCCTATCCCCGAAGGGTTGAAGTCTCGCGACATAGTGTGCGACATCACCAAGTCGCGTCTACGAGTGGGGGTCCGGGGACAACCTCTTCTTGTCGACGTGAGTTGGAGAGCGACCACCCTCGGCTGTTGCGACCGTGCTTGAGCCACGTGCTGTCCTTTGTTTCGCGCTTTGGCGTGCTCGGTCGGCGTTTCGGTTATGTTTACCCCTCGGACGAATCAGACGCCCTGGTTTTCATGGTCTGGATAGTTCGGAGCAGTTAGATTCCTGCTATGATATGTACCTGGTATGATGGCGCGTACTGTATACGATAGAGGTAGAGGTATACCTTTTTTTTTGGCTGAAATGGTTTCTGAATGATCGGGCTCCTTGACCCTTTTAGAACTGCAGTCCCGTTTTGGGGACAAACCACTCTAATTCTAAGCGATTTGTCCCCTAAACGGGACTCCAGTCCTAAAAGGCTTAACCCAAAACCGTCGGAATGGTGCTATTCTTGTGTTACAGAATGTTTCATTGCATAGTCAGGCCATGGTATTGATCATCGGGTACTCGTAGCACTTCTGTTTTCCTCCAAAATATTTTTTTCGGGGTGAGAGGTTTACTAGAGCTCCTCAAGTGACCATCGTCAGAAAAGACATGATGCACCTCTACCGTTACATGGGTCTGATGTGCACGGGTCTATCGATGGTTTGCCGGGTGGTGGTATCTGTATTACATGGCTCTTGCGCGCGCGTGTTTTTCGGGAGTTGGTATAGGTTTGGTACGGCTTTTGCACAGCATCTCATAACGGCCAATGTGAAATGTAGGTCGTGATGTAGATGGGCTGGATCGTGATCTAGACAGTACGAGATCGGGCTGAACTGTAATCTAGATCGTCACCTAGCGGGGCTAGATCGTAAACTATGATGATCTAGATTATCCATAATATATCGTGAGCTGTCGAATGTTTGAAAATGTTCGCCGCCGCGGGTTTCGCGGTTTGCGGTCGCAAAATCACGATATATATCATCTACAGATCATCTACATAGATCCTACGGAGAAATGATCTATAGATCATGCAGGTCACATAGATCAGGGTGTCTACCTGTCTACCTGCTGTGACAAATCTGTATGATCTGATACCCCATATACAAAACAAAATCGTGCAGGTCACACATAGATCCGGGTGTCTGCCTGCTGTGACAGACCTGTATGATCTGATATGTGCATTCAGACAAATCACGACCTAGGTCATCAACAGACCATCTACAGTTCATTTAGATCCTACGACGAATATGGTCTAAACCATGCAGGCCACATCGATCAGGGTCTATATCTTCCCTGGCAGTTCGGTATGATCTGATACGTCCGACGTGTCACGTCTTAAAGCTGCTGATGTACCGGCAAATTTGCCCGAGTGTTTCTGGCGGGCGCGTTCTGTATCAACGACCTTCATTCTGGGCACGACGCGCGCGTGTTTTCGAAACTGCCAGGGCGAGATGTACAACAAGGTCAAGGTGGATGACAGCTTCTGGACGCTGGAGGACGGGAAGGAGGTTAGCATTGCGCTGCAAAAGGTAGGCCCGTTGAACAGATCACCGATCCCCTCTTCCATGATCTATCTGCATGGTCGAGCTCGTGTTGTGTTGCTTCAAGCTTTTGGCTAGACGGACGACAGCAGTGTCGCACTGCTGTCCCCCTTTTTTTTCCTTTTTTTTTTCGTCGGCCCCCAAAACGGTTCTTAACCCTCTTTTTCTTAAACTTGATGGGGAAAAAATGAACGAAAAAACTGACGTGATGATAGCACAAACATCGGTCAACACAAACTTGAGCAGCCCGGGCTGCTGGGGTATAGGGGTCGGCCACTACTATACTAGTTTTAGTGTTGTTCCCGTTTTTGCTGCGGCCGTTCTGGTGGTGGAAACCCCGATTATGGTGGATAAAGCTGCATAGGAGAAGGGTGGCTTGGTGGCCCCTGCCGACGGCTTATTGGGATCAGACCCGGGTGGGATCAGGGTGACAAGTGGGTGCGGGGACGGTAACAGCGTCGATCTGTGAAAATCTCTGACCGGCTCGTGTCAACAAATACCGTAAAGGGTGTGGAGTTCGTACAGGGTGTGATTGTTTTTCAGCGCTCGATTTTTTCAGAAGAACGGGAAGGTTGCCAATACCGAATAAGGTGGTGGTTTCGGAAAAGATCTGGTCGAGAGCCTTCCGAAAATGTGATATTCGGTATTATAATATGAATAACACCCCTTGCCGTTGTCGAGAAATCGAGCGCTGAGATCGCACCCCTGTGTGAACTCAACGCTCTTTTCTCTTTACGGATGTTCCTGTCGGGGTAGGGGGTGGGGGATGTATCCGGAGTTCCAACGTAAGGACGCGTATTACACGCGCACAGCGGGATGCTAGTTGGCACGTTAGCACTAAATATATACTTGGTACGTATGATACAGCAGTCCGTCTTCCCGAAAGGTTGGATGCACCGCACATTTTCGCTTTGTAGGTCGCTGGGCCTGTATTGGTCGCTGTGCCTATGTTGGTCTCAAGAGGGTCACAAACTTCCAGTACGCAGAGCTTGCGACGTATGGTATAATATGTACCTGGGACCTGGGATATATTCGATTATATGCAATGGTGGAGGTTCACTGCTACATACTAATAATATGAAGGGGGACCATAGTAAATAGGACTAACGGTAAAAACAAAAACCTCTACATTTCTCTGTTTTTACTACGTAACAATATTTGATCCTATTTTCTATATATGGTTCCCCGTAATATTAACAACGCTATTATTAGTCGTAACCAATGGTTGATTGGTTCTTTCCGATTGGCCTAGGCGTAGACTATTTGGTTTCCATAGGGTTAGTTATGTTCGTCTCGTACACAGGGTGTGTCTTACCATTTTTGTCGAATATGTGGTAAAGCTACCCGCTACATCTTGGGTAGTAGATGTCAGCTCGCTTTGTCGCGTATTTTGTGTCTTGACCCGTATATACTATGATCGTCGTGCGTCGCGTGTCTCTCTCCGCCGCAGGAAAACCAAATGGAGTGGTGGAAGTGCGTGGTAAAGGGAGACCCGGAAATCAACACCGCCAAGGTGATAACTACAGTAGATAGCGTAGTGTCGGATACCAATATATGGAACCAAGACACGGTTACGTGGGAAGTTCTAAATAGTGGAACAGCAGAGTAAGTGTAGCAAGGCTGCCCATCCCCTTAGTCTGCGTGGGGGGAAAGGCATCGAAATATATACCAGGTGCTACGGAGTGGAAACAGGAGGGATACAAAAAATGGATCATCCCACCCTCCCGACGTGAATATATAGGAAGATGTATTTATGACATTGGAATTCAGGTTGTTACCCTCCCACAGGCACGTAACACGATGCGCGTGGGAGGGTGATACTCCGGGGTGAGAGTCACCAGCAGCAGCTGGAGGCCTCATTCCAACCCAATACTCACATAATGGCAGAATACATTATTAATACATCGTAGTAGTGTTGGATAGCGTATCGAAATCTCCGATATCTCGAAATATCAATATCGAAGTCTTGATATACCGTATCGAAATTTTCGATAACTCGAAATATCAGTATCGAACTGTCGATACAAGGTATCGAAAGTTTCGATATCTCAAATATCAATATCGAATGTTCGATATACCATATCGATAATCTCGATATCTCGAAATATCAGTATCGAACTGTCGATACAAGGTATCGAACGTTTCGATATCTCAAATATCGATGTCGAGCGTTCGATAAACCGTATCGAATATTTCGATATCTCAAAATATCAAGGCAAATACGAGTATAGCAAATAAATCTTGCCGTTAAGTGGATGCGACCCCGCTATGAGGTTATGAGCCTCGAGATGCGTAAGCACTGAGAGCTGGCTGGGTCACAAGGCGGATCTAAAGCATCATACTGTACATCGCGGTACGTCCGATATCCTATATGTGGAACAGCAGTTGCAGCACTTGGAAAGGGGTCGTGAATGCTGGTCGAGCTCTCTCCAGATTCCCCCAAGTTTTTCATAAAAACATTTTTTTGTTTATTTTTGTTTTTCGTTCTTGCGATATTTCGGCGCCGGATGTGCAAAAACATTAAAAAAAATGGCAGGTCCAGCCAGAGAGCAGCAAGCTTTCGGAGCTTGACGGCGAAACCAGGAAGACCGTGGAGAAAATGATGGTGAGGGAAAAAAACAAACACGAAGCTGCATATATATATCACTCTGAAGAGATCAGGACGCCATTTCATTAATTAGATACATTCGGGGTATACGTCGTATAGTTCGATCCCTGATTTATACCAGGTATCATACTAGCGGTACGGCCACGGCTCCGCCTGTGACGCTACCCCTGCGTTGCATATAGTAGTATGTATAGGAGCATGTCGGGTTTTCACCGACCAGGCAGACATTGCTAGCACCAAGCGCGAAGCGCGGTGAGGTGTTGGGCGAGTCGCATGAAGGGTGAGCTGCATCCTACTATAAGAACCGCTTGTGAGGGGGGTACTCATGACATGTTGTTGTTGCCATATTCTGTTGGGCTGGGCACTGGCTCTGTTCCCGCTATGGTACATAGTACTCGTTATATCGTATTATATGATCTGTTCGGTCTACCTGGTAGGTCGTTTTCGCTGGGTAAGATCTGTAACTGCCACAGCTCTTGCGCACATGTTTCCGGGGTAGGATATATAAGGCCAGGCCCGTGCACAACACCCCACAACCGCAGCCACCCCAAAACCCGTTTGACAGTACGCGCGATCGAAGTATCACACCACAGCTTGCAAAGATGAGTTTCGACGAAACCCTCGGATTTCACAGCTGGTGTTTTTTTTTTCATTTTTAGAAATGTAGGTATATAGGATCTGGATGATCTGTAGATTATCTACTTTGTGGTAGATCGTGATGTGTCTGGTTATGGAACTGTATCTGCACCCACATTTCGGGGACAAAACTTATTTGGATTTAGACTACGAAAGTCCTTATCCTTGGGATGGGAAGAGGGCTAAGGTGATGATATTCGTGACACATATAAAGGGAGCACACCGTAACGGCAGCAGTAGCCATGTCTTAATACGCACCACTATGTCCCGAAATATAAGCACCCTTTTATTTAATTTTGATGTTTAAATGGTGCTTGTATTTCGGGACAGTGTGGTAGCTCATTGTGATATACCAGGTACCTGGTTCCATAAGTATCGAATTCGTTGAGTACAAAAAACAAACGTCATAATTTGTACATAGACCACTCTAAAACCTACACACCCCGTATAAATAGCACGCGCCATTGAAGTATCGCACCAAAGCTTGCAAATCTGAGTTTTGAGGAAACTTTTCATGTATTTACGCTTGGTTTTATTTGGTGTTTTTTTCCAATGTATACAGAGCGTAGCCTCCGTCAATTTTTCCCCCCATTTTTGGATGGTTTGATATTTTTCGATGCGCCAGGGGAGCATGAAAAAATAAAAAAT
>MEHQ01003574.1:0-21903 GCA_008828725.1 Saccharina japonica | reverse complement strand
GGGGGGGGGGGGGGGGGGGTACTCATTTGTTGCTTGCCTTGATAATTTGACCATTGACCAGGCACCCCTTTCTAGACGGGGAGCGATGGGAGGGGGGGGGTACGATAAACCAAAACTAGAAGAAAAAATGGGAAAAAAAAACTGTATTTTTTTCGATTCGTACAGAAATCCCAACGTTCCGATTTTTATTTGTTTTTGGCCTTTTCTGTGATATAGGAATGTGTCTCCATTTTTTTTTTTGTCGTGCTCCGCTGGGCGCGCTGACACATTTTTTTTACCCACGGCGTGTTCCACCTTTCCGCAGTTCGACCAGCGGCAGAAGGCGCAGGGCCTTCCCACAGCCGACGAGATGAGCAAGCAGGAGATGCTCGGGAAGTTCATGGCACAGGTATGGTATTCTTGTTCAGTCAATACGTATTTCGTGAGCAAGGGGACGGATAAGATACGTTTCCCGCGTGTTTGTATGGAGGCCACTACGGGTTGTTGGTTACAAAAAAACAACCCGCGGGCTACAGTTAGGCGCTCCCCACTTCTCGTCGATGTGCGCACCGCGCTCGGTGGTGCTTAGTCGTTTTTTTTCATGATGATGTTGCTGCCACTACTTTGCACGTGGGCTACAGCCGCAGCACAGCAGCACTTGTTCGAGTACGTGGTAGTCATTATGTGTCTGTTTTCCCCCATCGTCTTGTTCCATCTCGGAAACGAGAGGGGGAGGGGAGCGGTGAAGTTTCGTTCACGGGACTGCGGATTTTCGGTGTGCGTATGCCAACCGCAATGTGTCGCGAGATCACAAGTAATATTATTGTATCGTGTGTCTCAACTTATCTTCTTTTGCTTCTTTTTTCGTTCGAAGAAAAAACAAAGGCTTGCTATTAATAGGTGATCTGTCTGAAAGCTCAGCTACTTTTGACGAGGCGTCCCCCCCCCAAGACGGGAATGGGGGATGATTGTTTTCGACTTTCCTCGATCTCCGTCTTGTTGAACCCCATGTGTATCCTGTCGACAGTTATTTTAGCGTGAGCTGGTTACGGCCTCACTCAGTATCATGCGTGGTAGATTTCACCAACAGGAGGACTGCGAATGATTGTTTTGACTGTGATGGGTGCCAAAACCGAAACGTATAACCCAAAAACACCGTCGTCTGACACGCGTTGGGTTTAACGTGGGGATGCCTAAACTCGAAAACGTGGTTTGTTTTTTTGGGATTGCGTGTGCCTCAGCGGGAAACAAGTTTTTGCCCTCCTTGGCTGTTTCGCGGTCGTTTTCAGGAGCAACCCCGTACTGTGGCGTCTGTTACCTCGAAAGCGCTTCCATGTCAAAGGACTTGATTTACGCTCCCGAGAAACACGGCTCTTCAAGCATCTGCTTTAGTGTGCTCGTTTTTTTAGTTTGCACAGTTTGTTTTACAAATTATCAAATGGGGGGGGGGGGGGAACTATTGTGGGCCCGGCCGGAGGTGGTTGGCCAATAGGCCCGCCTTCTAACCGGGGGGGGGGGGGGGGTACTCATGTCGTGCACGGCCGTAGTCGTATGACCATAGAGCTCGCATCTCTACAATGCCGGGACGGAGCACGTCGGGTTTTCAACAAGAAAAGGGGGGGGGGCGTTCTTACAAGGTTGTGCTAAGAGTACACTACGTAGTATTAAAGTGCCGTTGGTAGTACGTTTAATGAGCATTATAAACACCTTCATCCCGGCTTCTTTCGTAGAGAGAACATCTCGGCTGTTGCCGAAATCTCTCCCTTAAAATTACGTGCTGGGCTGTTCGAATTTGCACGTAAAACTCATCGCGGATTTATGCATAGCAGGAGTTGTTGTAGATATGTATGGCCTACATGGCACCACATGGATGAATCAGGGGCGGTGCAGGTGGGCCTCCGGCGGCCCCTGCGGAAGGATTATTATACTTGTGCACCACTAAGTGGGAGAAGGGTGCCTGATGATGGGCCCACTGCGGGATCAAAGTACGTATGAAATGGGAATAGGGTGCCAGGTCGGTAAAACAATACTTTCAAATCCGAATAGCGCAGCACGTACGTACGTGTCATTATATACCGCTTGTGCCGCCGAAGTCTCATCAATGTTGCTGAACCGTTTCCCCTTATATATGCCCCCCGGTGCTCCGTCTCGAAAGGGTTGCGTGGTCAATGGTCAAATGACTAAGGCAAGCAACAAATGAGTACGCCCCCCCCGTCCCCGTCCCCGTCCCCGAACTGCGAAAAACGCCTTATTATCGTTTCCAGCACCCGGAGATGGACTTCTCGCGAGCGAAGATATCGTGAGGGCTCGGCATGGGTACGTACTGCTCGTGTATTACGATGGGAAACCGCGCTCGGGCACGCGTCCTGTTGGCAAGATATCGACCTCCTGGCAAGACGTCGGCCTGCTGACCGGGCATCGACCTCTCGGCAACACATCGACTTATTTTTGAAACACATGGACCTCCTGGAAGACAGTCGGCCTGTTGGCGACACATGGACTCCCTGGGAAGACGTCGGGCTTATGGCGAGGCATGAACCTCCTGGGAAGAGACCAGCCTCGTGGCAAGAGTTCGGGTTCCCGGCAAGAGATGGGGCCTGCTGGCAAGGGATCGTGATCCCCGTCATCAAGCAGATTGTTCTTGTTTTCTGCGATGCATGCCGGGATTCGATCGACTCTGAAACGAATGGAGATTATCTCGCGCGTGTTTCATGTGGAGGTTCATCTTCGACACGGAATATATAACGCGGTCGCTAGCCTAGCCTCGGGGATTCGGTTATTATATTCTTGACTAGTGCCTAGTATCACTTCGGTTGCCTAAGGAGACAGGCCAGGGAGGCGGGCGTGTGCGTTGTGGGCTGTTGTCACCTCGATGATCATCACGTGCGGTGGGGGGGAAGAGGACGGGACACTTGATCAATTCCCAGCGGCATATATACCTTGCGCAGATCGTGGAATTCCAGTCCCAACGCGACGTTTTTTTGGCGTCTTGGGTTGAGAGCCTGGCGCACTCGCGTGGGGCAGCGTTGGAAATGGTGGAAGGAGGGGAGAGGAGTAGTAGGCCTCGTTTGCGGGAGTGGTATTTTGGTCCGTTGTTCTTGAGTTTGCGAACTGAATATATAACCCGCTACGACGAACATACGCTCTATCAACAGTCGTTCTAACCCCTACTGTAGTGGTGTTCCCGAAAAGCCGGCATTGGCATTGGGCATTATTGCGATATTGATGACATGGCGCATGCTAGGGTAGAGGTGCACGATATTGTTTCTGAGGGTAGTCGCTTGAGGAGCTTTGCACCTCGCCCAAAAACTGATTTTGAAGAAAAATGGAAGGTGCTACCCGAAGGACAACCCCGTTTGACCTGACTGTACAACGGTGAAGAATATTGCAACGCAAGACTGAAATGCCGACGAGTCGGGGTTAAGGAGCCTCCCGTCACTCAGAAAACCGTTTCAGCCAAATAACGGTATACCTCTACCTCTATCGAAGCAGGAGTCACATTGATGACATGACGCATGCAACGGTAGAGATTCACAATGTTTTTTTGTTCTGCCTTATAAGGGTGGTCACTTGAGGAGCTCTATACCTCTCACTGATTTTGGAGGGAAGTAAAAGTGCTATTAATAAATACCCGACGAACACTCCCATGGCCCAATCCTAAAATGAACAGTATGGCAACAAAAGAACGAAAGACAGACGGACTTGGGTTATAACCCCTCAAGAACTGGTCCCCCTTTTTTGGGGACAAACTACTTGGAATTAGTGTGGGATATTTTTTTTCAGTTATGGGTGGGTTAAGGAGCCCCGTTGTTCAGAAAACATTTCCGCCAAAAAAGGCTACCTCTATCGCAGCACGCATCACATGAGACATCGAGTAGCCTTTGAGGGTCAATTCTTATCGGAGCCATGAATTTCCAAAAATTCCAATGTTTTTTCCGAGCAATTTTCTATATTTCCATTTTTTCCATTTTTTTGTGTTCTCCCATTTGTTGGAAAGCGAAGCCCTCCAATCATTTTTCCACTATTCAATCGGTTGAACTCACAGCTGACGTATTTATAATAATTTTATTTAATCATTTTTCCCTCTGAAGAACTTCCAACAAATGGAAACATTTTTTCCTCTTTTTTTTCCTCTTTTTTTCGGACAAAAATATTGGAAATTATGGGGAAAAAAATCCTCGATAAGAATGGCCCTGAATTGAGGTTGGTCTTCGTATTACGGCGGTCCACGGTAAAAACAGGGCCTACCTACCTACCTACATACCTACCTGGGCATTCAGGACCCTGTGATACCATTCCATTATGAAAAGAACGAACTATGGGTGGCGCCGTCCCCTTTGTCGGTCCGTCTGTGGCGACACTCCACACCACCGCGGCAAGCTGTTGCCTCCTACCACTAGTACTGCAAGAGTGATTGGTTAATTTTGGTGTTCATCTCTGGTCAAGCCTAGAGCTGTGTTGACGTCTTGGGCAGTGTTACAATGACTGCCGTATAGTTGTGTCAGTTGGGAATTCCCAACTAAAAGATACCAAACAAATCAAGATCCAACACTCCGACCGGTAAATATCAGTATCTGGCTCGTCGAACAAAGGGCTGCCCACAAAGACCTGGGAGCTACAGCAACGATGCTCTAACTCAACCCTTCCCAGGTCTCCACCAGTACTGCAAGAGTGACTGATTATTAATTTTGGTGTTCATCTCTGGTCAAGTCTAGAGCTGTGTTGACGTTCTGAACAATGTTACAATGACTGCCGTATAGCTGTGACAGTTGGGAATTGCCGACTAAAGATACCAAACAAATCAAGATCCAACACACCGACCGGTAAATATCAGTATCTGGCTCGTCGAACAAAGGGCTGCACACAAAGACCTGGGAGCTACAGCAACGATGCTCTAACTCAACCCGTGCCAGGTCTCTGCCAGTACTGCAAGAGTGACTGATTATTCATTTTGGTGTTCATCTCTGGTCAAGCCTAGAGCTGTATTGACGTTCTGGGCAGTGTTACAATGACTGCCGTATAGCTGTGACAGTTGGGAATTGCCGACTAAAGATACCAAACAAATCAAGATCCAACACTCCGACCGGTAAATATCAGTATCTAGCTCGTCGAACAAAGGGCTGCACACAAAAAGACCTGGGAGGTACAGCAACGATGCTCTAACTCAACCCTTCCCAGGTCTCCACCAGTTCTGCAAGAGTGACTGATTATTATGTTTGGTGTTCATCTCTGGTCAAGCCTATAGAGCAGTGAGACGTGCTGGGCAGTGTTAAGTTGACGGCCGCATGAGCGTGGCAGTTGGGAATTGCCGAGTAAAGATACCAAACAAATCAAGATCCAACACTCCGACCGGTAAATATCAGTATCTGGCTTGTCGAACAAAGGGCTGCACACAAAGACCTGGGAGCTACAGCAACGATGCTCTAACTCAACTCTTCCCAGGTCTCCACCAGTACTGCAAGAGTGTGAGTGACTGATTATTCATCTTGGTGTTCATATCTGGTCAAGCCTAGAGCTGTGTTGACGTTCTGGGCAGTGTTACAATGACTGCCGTATAGCTGTGACAGTTGGGAATTGCCGACTAAAGATACCAAATAAATCAAGGCCCAATACTCCGACCGGTAAATATCAGTATCTGGCTCGTCGAACAAAGGGCTGCCCACAAAGACCTGGAAGCTCTAACTCAACCCTCCCAGGTCTCCACCAGTACTGCAAGAGTGACTGATTATTCATTTTGGTGTTCATCTCTGGCCAAGCCTAGAGCTGTGTTGACGTTCTGGGCAGTGTTACAATGCCGTATAGCTGTGACAGTTGGGAATTGCCGACCAAAGATACCAAACAAATCAAGATCCAACACTCCGACCGGTAAATATCAGTATCTATCTGGCTCGTCGAAAAAGGGCTGCACACAAAGAAAGACCTGGGAGCTACAGCAACGATGCTCTACCTAAACCCTTCCCAGGTCTCCACCAGTTCTGCAAGAGTGACTGATACTTATGTTTGGTGTTCATCTCTTGTCAAGCCTAGAGCAGTGTTGACGAGCTGGGCAGTGTTACAATGACTGCCGCATCACTGTGGCAGTTGGGATTTGCCGCATAAAGATACCAAACAAATCAAGATCCAACACACCGACCGGTAAATATCAGTATCTGGCTCGTTGAACACAGGTCTACACACAAAGACCCGGGAGCTACAGCAACGATGCTCTAACTCAACCCGTGCCAGGTTTCCACGAGTACTGGAAGAGTGACTGATTATTCATTTTGGTGTTCATCTCTACGTGTTTCTGAGAGAAACACGCCGACCAAATGTGAAATAAATGCTCCCACGCGCAGTACCTTCAATATGCTGCTGCGACTATGCAGATCTTTTTTTGGCAGCCCATAATATACCGTTCTCCTGTCCCCCGGAGTAGTAGTAGCCCTTGCCTCCTTCACTCCCGCCGAACGTCACAACATCGCGTTCTTTTGTGGCGGCTAGAGTGATCGAATACGGCAAATACGAGGACGTATGATATGACATCGCCCAGCGCGGAGGGCCTGGAGCTTGAGTGTGGGTGAAGCGGTCGGACGCCCCCCGCCGCATTCGAGAGGAATCGGGATGATCGTGATCGTGATCTTCGACGCGTATAATCGTCTTCAAGAATCGGGTCGAGACAATCAATCAAATCAAACTACCCCTCATAAATCTTCAGTGTTTTGGAATTCAGTTTAGTCTACTGTAGTGCCGACGGAAAACCTCGTAATCCTTTTGGGTCGTATGAGGAATCTAGATAGGGCAGGTGTTGTCGCAGAGGCGGCCGTCTTTAGTTGCCACTTTGATCTTTGGGTCGTAGGGGGGATCTAGATAGGGCAGGCGTGGTCGCAGAGGCGCCTGTCTTCAGTTGCCACTGACGTTGAACTCTCGGGAACTACCGGTACATTCCTCTCAATGGCGCCGTTCTGTTGTGTGCAAACCCGTAGTCGTAATAAAAAATGCCGAGTTCTCTTGTACAACGACTTACTTACGAGTAAACCTGACAACAACTTCGCGGATAGATCTTCCAGGGGTCGGACTGCCGGTTGTTCACGATTCTGGGGCCAGCAAGTACCTTCGACGGTGGAATCAAGACACGGGCGTAGACTCAACCCAGCCCCTATAACCCTGACCCCAACCCGGACCCAAAACGGGCCAAAAAACGCGACTGCGCCGCTCTTGGTTTTGAAAAAAAAAAACGCTCCGAGCTGTGTGGCCTACGATTTGCGACCTGCGGACCACGATTTTCCTCGTCACACTACGAGTAACAGCGAGTCAAATATTGCTGGGAAACTTACCAGGTATTAGCTACCGCTGGAAGATCTATCCTGAAGTCGTTTGTCAGGTTTACTGAAAATGCCGGCGTGCTGGTGTCGGTCGCCCCGGTTGAGAAAATTCCCGCCAATTGTGTGTGGTGCCCCTGGATAAAAAAATATTTGCGTGTTGTTGCGCTCGGCTATTTTTTGTGTGTTGAGAAATCACCAACACCACGAGTATCACCGTCAGCGAACTCCAGTCAAGATTGCTACGTGCGACCGATGGTGCTGCTGTGGTCATCCCTTTGTCTTTTTTTTTCGGCACCTTTTTTTCAAGTCTCAAAAGCTGTCGTTTTAATGTTTGTGTATAATCCTTTTCCCACCAAAAAAAAAAAAACGAAAAAAAACATTTTGAAAACCACGCGTCACATTCGGCGTCGATACCAATGTGCTGTGAATACTCTCACATTATACCCCAGGCAATGCGCTACGGGCCTCTATCTTCACCGCGGCCCGGCGCGTTTTTATCTAGATGTTTCCTTGCGCGCAGCAGCAAGGATAAGATCACCAGCACTCGTAAATACCCGCCGCAACTTGTAAATCTCGGGGCAAAAACATTTGGATTTGGGACATAAATCATAAAACAGTTGTAAGAGACTATCGCGAACGAAGTCCACATGCTACACTAAATACGCGTTCCAAGGGATATCGCTCACAAATTCAATATGAGATACTCGTAATATCACAAACGAACACGGACTTAGTCTAGAGACATACAGCTCACAAGAGTCGTGCACAAAGCGTTCGAGATGGCGGGGGAGTATGGAAGTTTAGGACCTACACATGGAATATGACAGGAAAAAAAAAAAGAAAAAAAAAAATTGTCCCCGTAAGTTCGGGACCGAAAAAAAAAACGCACGGTCGTAAAATAGGCAACTTAACTGTTTCTGTCAGAAACAAAAAGTTTGTGTCCCCATAAGATTGGGGCCGAAAAAAAAATACGGTCCTTAGGGTTCGATTGATAATTGATCCCGGCCCAACCGCAACATATTGCAGTAGACCTGCGCAATAAACTAGCCTACGCGCTAACTCCGCCGCCCGCCGGCGTCTGCCGGTGGAGTTATGAACCACGAGCACACTTGGTCGTGGGTGGGCACACCCTCAAGGTCGCTCCCGACCACAGAGAGGCTCGGCGGGGTCGCGAGAGCTCGCCGGGCCACTGTCATGAGGTCTTCAGCCGTCACCGCGTCGATTTTGGCGCAAACCTCCTGCTCAAACGGGGTTTCCCACAAAATAAAAATAAAATCGCGAGAGTACGTACAGAGGGCGATGAGAGTGGTGGACGAAGGGGTTGTGAGCATATACATAGTGGTTTAACGTGGGTGAGGATTCTTACCGGCTCGAACGCTGCTTCCCACAAAAAAAAATACGATCGCGAGAGTATCAGTGTCAGTGTTGGGATATACAGATGGCTATTATTATTTATTCATTTTTTTTATTTTATTTTATTTTATTTTGGCTATTACGTCTGTTCGCATGTTGTTCCGATGTCGCAAGATCTACACGATTACGTTTTCAACATCCCTACGACAGAGAGTACAGCACACTGAGGGCATCAAGGGGTTGCGGACGCGGGAAGGAGATACCGTCCGGATTTCGGTCGTCTTTTGAAGGCAACATTGAGATGGCGTTTGTAAGCAAGCGAGCTCGCACGAAAACATATCTCTGGATTGAGCAACAAATAAGAAAACGACAAAGGGTTTCTCACAAAAAAAAACGCCATCGCTAGTGTACATACAGCGAGCGGTGAGCACGGCTAGCGGTTTTACCGACAGGTAAAAGCCTATTTACAAAGGTCACGTTTCGCGATACTTTTGTCACGAACCACCATGTTTTGTTTTTTTTTCGTGTTTTAGTAGCACAATCTACATGGCGGGAGCTACTGTACATCAAGCGCGTCTGTCTGTGATTCGCGTCGCCCCCAGGAGATACGTGCTGTCGTTGCTACAGTTAGTAGGTTCAATGCGAACAACACACACGCCGATTACGCCGCATACCACCATGTAACACATACCAGCACGTGATAAGATGACACCCCTTCGGACGATTTTCCAACCTGATCTCCTAGCCATGTGCCTTAGAAGAGAGCTCAATGAGATGTTCTCAACGCCGCCATTTTTGTTGTGTTGTGTGTGCCCCCCTAGTTTCGGACAAACTCGTTTACTAATCGGAAAATCGCCCCAGGGGGTGTGTTATCTTACCACCCCCGGGTGGTACGGTATACGGTACGGCAAATCCCGCGCCAGAAACTGACCTCCGGCGTTTCTCTCCTGCCGTATGTAAGCATCTGCCTGCCGATGTCCTCGAACAAGACCAGCCTCGACTCCAGATGCGTGAGGACGTTGCACTTGAGCATGTTCCTCGCACGGCTCAGCTCTTCATTGGTCACCTGATTACGCCGCATACATAACCATTTGCAGAAACGATGTGATGATCACCCCCGCGCAGGCCTATGGTCATAAGACTACAGCCATGCAGAAATATCGAGTACCCCCCCACCCCCCGCGCAACATAACCCAGCACGCATACAGTTACCCGTATTCACTTTAATGTGAAGAACACACACACACGTGTCGATGGGAGAGGGGGGGGGGCTACACACACGACTTGAGCACGGATCAACTCCTCATTGGTCACCTGGTTGCGCCGCATGGCCATGCGGAGAGGATACGACGACCTATTAGTCCCGTGCAACATAACTTGCGTCCCGTCACGCCTGCTGCCGTTTCGGAAGGCGAAAGAGGCTGCCTAGACAAGTGATCTACCTTTGGTCCCCCTCAATGTGCGGAATGGTCCGGAGAATACAGTTTCCAATGCGCACGACGACATGAGCCGAAACCATCCCTGCAATCAGTCAGTTAATCAATCAATCAATCAACCAATCAACCAACCAATCAATCAATCGATCAAGCATATCAACCGATCAATCAATCAATCAATCAATCATTCAACCCATCAATCAATCAATCAATCAATCAATCAATCAATCAATCAATCAATCAATCAATCAATCAATCAATCAACCGATCAATATTTCAGTCAACCAATCAATCAATCAATCAATCAATCAATCAATCAATCAATCAAATCAATCAATCAATCCTTCCAAAAATCAGTCGCTCGCTCACCGGAACCGTAGCGAGCGTGGCGAAGTGCTCGCAAAATACGTGCATGAGCTGCCCCGCCCTCGCCTTGTCCGCCGCGGCACCGGCAATCCCCAGCAGGCCGGTCTCGTCGTGGATCATCGAAAACGCCTCGGCCGCCTCCGCCCAGTAGTACCTTGCAAAACGAAAAACCAAGCAGCACGTAGCCATTTGTCAGCTCAGTCCCCCGCCACAAAGATAACAGTGCAACAGGTACCTGGTAGGATTTAGAGTGGGAACATGGTACCACTCTGTCTGGAACTGCCAGGACCGCTACGTATCTGTATACTTCGTATCATGTTAATGCAATATATTGTGTCCCTCTTTGGTCCAAAATAATGAATCCAACACTAGCTCACTATTAATAGCTCAAGTAATTATGACACTTAATTGGTTTCATCCACCCCTTCTCCGATATACGACTATATCCATACAACGTCGGTACGAGTAACGTATCTCGCCATGCGACATGAAATAATCCTCTATCCTATAAAACAAATACCAGGTATGATATGATACATCGTTCAGAATCATGTACGAATATAAACCCGATACAGCTAAGATTTCGACCGAATATTTAATAGGGAGATATCTTGGGTATATCGTGTGGAATAGCACACATCGTGCTGGAGCGATGTAGAGGCGGGCCTTCTTGCGTGTGGATGAATGACAGGCGTCGCGAGAGCGACGTAGAGCATCGCAAGCAACGGGGTCTACGGCATATAGGCATGACTGCGTCGACGTCGACTCATCTCATATATACGTTGCTGCTAAAATCGAATTTATGGCCGACCCGTCCAAGGGGCGGAGAGACCCATCCTAATCCCTACAGTAGCAAAAAAAAAAATCAGGACAGTTGGGCACTCATGCTACCTACCCAGATGGTCCTTACAAGAACGGTGGGAATGAGGAGCGTGACAGACGCCTTCAAGTGGTCAAACTCCTAACTGCATTAAGCTACTGCGTTGGCGGCTCTTCTCTTTTTGCTGTGTTCCTGCAATTAATTGTCATTGATGGGATCGTTTTTTATTCTAAGCGATTTGGGTCAGCACATAAACCTTTTTTTACTGACCGGCAGGTAATTGATGGGTGTGCGTGGTGGGTGAGAGATTTACTGGGTTGGTCGGTTGGTCCCTCGGCTGGTAGTCCCACAATCACCAACACCACCCACCAACATTTACTGTTAATTAAGCGATGCGTGTCAGCGCAAAAACCTTGTACGAGTACAGAGAAAAATGTACCAGTAAACAAATACATCTGAATCATTTCATAATTCGTTTTTGTTGTATGATCTTTTTGCTCGTATTTTGTAAAATCTTTATCAGGTATCAGGTCGGTTGGTCCCTGGGCTGGTAGTCCTACAATCACCAACACCACCCACCAACATTTATTGTTAAGCGATGCGTGTCAGCGCAAAAACCTTGTACAGAGAAAAATGCAAACTAAGAAATCTGAATCATTTCAGAATTCGTTTTTATTTGTATTGTCTTTTTGCTCGTATTTCGTAAAATCTGTATCATTTCAGAAATCGTGTTTTATTGTCTTTTTGTTTTCTGCATCTCTCAGCAGCAGCAGCAGATAAGAAATGGGATGGACAAAAAAAACAAAATGCTGCTGCTGCTGAACGAGTGCGTACCAGGAACCACCACCAAACCACGGGACGAAGCCACCACCAACCACCACCAGCCACTACGAGCAACAACAACTTCTGGTGCTCCTGCGGCTCGTGGGGCAGGGGTGGTGGCGGTGGTGGTGATGGTCGTCGTTGTGGTGTTTGCTGGTGATGGTGGTGTGTGTGCTGTGTGCGATGATGGTCTTCCTCTTCTCGTCCGATCATCACCGTTGTTGCTCTACTGCCGAGAAATGTGGTCTTCAGTTTCAACCCTTGACAGCCTTGACATGCCGTGACTGTCACCAAACAACTAGTTTTTAGTGTGGAACACGCCACCCTACACCCTTGACAGCGCATGTTTTGCCTTGCTTGACATGTCTCCTCATCGTTGCTATATACTACTGCTAGTTTGCTCTACTGCCGAGAAATCCCAGTGACACAATTTGGTACTGGCAACAGTTTAGGGCAGTCACTACCGCCTAGCTCTCCGATCTCGGCACGGCTTTCGACACGAATAGCACAGGACGGTCGGCACAAATAGCGGGCCTCTATCAGTCCCGAGCGTGTCTGAATCGGTTCAGTGTACGCGTCGCGCGCCAAAAAAAAGCAAAGCGAACGAAGTGCAGACGAAGTGCGAAGTGCAGACGAAGTGCAGACGAGCAGACAGACAAACCTCAATATTAAGGATTCTTTAAATAAAGCCACGCTGCGGCAGCTTTCAGAACTGTTTTTTGTCCGTTTGTGTCCGTTCGCGACCAGGGGGGTACACCCCCACGGGCACATACCCAACCATTATGAAGAACATCTATTGATGCTTCGAGGCATCAAATATCTCCTCATTACAAGAGTACCGGTGACACTTTATGGGTTTTCTTAAGAGACCGAACACTTTTACAAACCCAATTGTTCGTGCTCGAATTCTCCCCGACAAAGTTATCATGGGTAGGGTAGGGTAGAGTAGGGGCAGGGGCATATGGGTTGGGGTTTCTTCAAGAGGCCGATCTCGTTATGGGGCCATCGAAAACGCCTCCACCGCCTCCACCCAGTAGTATATTGCGCAACGTACAAAGTATGCCCAGTAGTGTATATTGCGCAACGCAAGACCAAGCGGTCCTCCCAGTGGTATATTGCGCAACGCAAAAACCGAGCAGTACGCCCAGGAGTATATTGCGCAACGCAAAAACCAAGCAGTACGCCCAGTAGTACATTGCGCAACGCAAAAACCAAGCAGTACGCCCGCCAGCATCTTGCGCAACGGAAAACCAAGTAGCAAGCTCAGAGCCTATGTAAGTCTCGCACCACAAGCATATACCAGGTAAGGATTATGTAGCGTGGAATACTAACACACTTCGCACAGATCATCTACAGATCATACAGATCATCCCCACTTCATGGTCTATAAGCAGTATAAGCAATAGACCTTTCAAGGCAGAGATATTCCCGACCTAGTATGATACCAGTATGATCTACTGTAGCTCATGTTGCTGGGTGGGACCCGTACAACCCGCATGCTCTCCAGTAGTAGCAGCACATGTTTCCTGGTTTGAATCTGCACTATTGCAGATCCTGCACCAATCTCTCACAACAGCAGGTGAGGAACTAGATGATCTAGATCAGGATCTATCTGTAGATGATCTATCTGTCCGAGGTGTAAATGCTAATACCAAATCAAATTCCCCGGCCCCAGCACCGGCTATACGAAGAACTGTTAGTCATAGGCTAGGAGGAGGCTACGCGTGCTGGGTTATTCACAAATGTCTGGGCCCAAAAACTCCCCCCGACGTGCATTGTAGGGATGCGAGGGTCTATGGTCATACAACTACGGCCATGCATGATATGAATATACCCCCCTCTTTGGAAGTGGCCACACCGGAAATGAAATGAACCCATTGAAGCTGTCATCAATATGCAAGTCCGCCTCACAAGCGGTTTGTAGTAGGATGCAGCTCACCCTTCATGCGACTCGCCGAACACCTCACGGCGCTTCGCGCTTGGTGCTAGCAACCTCTGCCTGGTCAGGTGAAAACCCGACATGCTCCGTCCCGGCATTGTAGGGATGCAAGGGTCTAGGGTCATACGACTACGGCCATGCATGAAAATGAAATACCCCCCCCCCGCGCCATCCTATGATCATACGACTGTGGCCATGCATGAATATTAATACCATGAAGTACACCCCCTCCCCCACCCAGTTGCTTCATGAACGGCGTAGTAGACGTGTAAGGAGACACCTTATTGTCACACGGGCGATGAGATAACACACCCCTTGGGATGGAATGCTGAGCCGGTTTCCCCCCAAGACAAGGGGGGGGGGGGCGGTGGGTGTACTTCATTTTCATGCATGGCCGTAGTCGTATGACCATAGACCCTCGCATCCTTATAATGCCGGAACGGAGCACGTTGGGTTTTCACCAACCAGGCAGACATTCCCTATAAATATGTGATATATTTATAGGTTGGGTTGGCGTCGGTTGGCAACGACGCTGTAAAACACGCCTCTCACTGCGAGAGCTCGACAACCAGGGTACCGTTTTTTTTTCTTGTTTTTTTTGGCGGTTACCCAAGGCTGGCGGTCGAGTAGATCATTTGTGCGGGGTTGATAACCTCATCTCCGCACAAAGGGAATGGTCGTATCACGTAGTGTGTATATGGTAAGGCACCCAGAGGCAGATACATAGTAATACCCATTGCTGTCTCTGGAAGTGACTACACCAGGTATTAAATTAATTCATTGGAGGCTGTCGTCCATATGCAAGTCCGCCTCAGAGGCGGTTCTTAGCAGGATGCAGCTCACCCTCCATGCGACTCGCCCAATACCTCACGGCGTTTCGCGCTTGGTGCAAGCAATGTCTGCCTGGTTGGTGAAAACCCAACGCGCTCCGTCCCGGCATTGTAGGGATGCGAGGGTCTATGGTCATATGACTACGGCCGTGCCCAACATGAGTCCCCCCCCCCCCCCCGCCTCAACTTTGACATGGCTTACTCACCTGTTCAGCACTTCCCGGTAGAGCCTCGAGTACATCCCCTTACCCGGGCCACCCGCCGAAAAGGAGTCGCCACCGCCGAGTAATACCTAGCGTCGAGGAAGCCGAAACATGGACAAGTCCAGGTCACCGAGTCAAGCTTTACAATTTCTAGTCATCGAGATTTTGTTTTTTTAGCATTCCCGGTGTTACAACTATGGTTGATTTTGTTCAAGCAATACGTATTAAGCGTCTATGCAACCGAAACAAGGAACAGTCCAGGGTAGCAGGTTAAGTTTTCAACTTAGGCTTTCCCTTCCTCCTATTATAGTCGTAACTCAGATCCGGGATTACATAGCAGCCTTTCCTCCGACCCCTCCCCGCTGCGGTTCGTGCCTTTCTTCTTTATCTCGAGAAGGCTTCCGCCCTGCCTTCCTTCGTCGACTCGCGTCGAGTATAGGTGTAAAGGAATGATGGTGTGCAACAATAAAGGCATTCTTCAGTTGAGGAGTATACTAATAGTCAGTAATAGTCAGTAATAGTCAGTGATAGTCAGTAATAGTCAGTAATAGTCAATATTAGTCAGTAACAGTCAGTAGTAGTCATAAGGCATGCCTTATTGGGTAGTTTCTGGGTTGAGGAGTACCAGGGTATACTAATAGCCAATAATAGTCATAAGGCATGCTTTATTGCGCAGTTCCTCAGTCGAGGGGTATACTAATAGTCAGTAATAGTCACAAGGCATGCCTTATTGGGCAGTTCCTCAGTTGAGGGGTATACTAATAGTCAGTGATAGTCATAAGGCGTATGCCTTATTGGGCAGTTCCTCAGTCGAGGGGTATACTAATAGTCAGTAATAGTCGGTAATAGCCAGTAAGAGCGAGTAACAGTCAGTAATGGTCAGTAACAGTCGGTAACAGTCAGTAGTAATAGGCAGTAGTAGTCAGTAATACCCAGTTTTAGTCAGTAATACCCAGTAACAGTCAGTAATACCCAGTACCTGATATAGTTAGTAATACCCAGTAATAGTCAGTAATACCCAGTAATAGTCAGCAATAGTCAGTCATAAGTATTTCGGCCAAAAAGTGCTCCCCCCATCGTAGTACGCGTCCCACTGCTGTACCTGAAGGACGCAAGTGGCCACGAGCAGGTCATCGTGCCAGCCTCCGACCTTGAACGCTACGGACACTCTCGTCAGCTTGTCCTGCAAGACAAGCGGTAAACGGGCGGCGGGCGGCGAAGCTGTGATAAGACGAAGGGGTTTCATATATACCTGGCAGGCCTGTTTTTTTTAATCGACCGAAGATTGTAAAATATTCGGGGGGGGGGTTCTCTTTTTCATATTTTTTGCTTTTTTCAAATACAGACCGAACCGAAACCGATTGTTTTTCTGCTTTTTGGCAGGTCGGTCGGTTACCCTGCAAAAAACAACACACACCTGGTATAATACTCGTGCCATACATGTTGCGTGTGCTATAAGACATATACTGTAGTGTACCTGGTTAGCAGTACTGCAATCAATGCTTTCCTCACGCATAAATAGCTCAGGGAATCGGTGTGCTGGAAGGTCGATGGGCATTATAGACACAACGCGCGATGCGCCCTCCAAGGCTGACTACTTGCAATACCACCGTTTCTGCCCTTTCCTTACTCTGACCCAGACCCCCGACAGAGACACGCCTATTTGTATCTTACCAATTAACCGCGTTTTGTCTGTTACTGTGTATATACACTGTCCGGGAATGTAAGAACCGTTTTGGTATTCATATGAGTAACCAAATGGCCCTTATATTTCTGCCCACAGAGGTATGCGGAGGCCGATACTGCGTCTACGGATGAACCTTCGTATAGTATTTTTTTGTTTTTGTTGTAAAGCGGGGAATACCGGCACCCCCTCTCCCCCACCTGTAGATGTAATGGGAAAAACGTATGAGCGCACCGAACGTTGGAGGTGTTTCTTAGGAGTAGGACCAATGGCCGTATGCCTAAGGCAAGCAAAGCATGAGTACGCCCCCCCCGCCCCCCCTCGGCACGGCCACTGTTTGATGCACGCGTTGGATAAAACAAGTCCTCATTCCGGGGGCAGATACATTCCCGACCCATAAGTTTTCCGCACTATCTAGATATTCCGGGCGGGGTCTGTGCAACATCGCTCTTGCGCAACATCTAATGACGGGCAACTACAGGATCGATTTTTGGGGGGGGGCATAGTAGTTAGAACCCATGAAGGAGCAATATATTAGGGCTGGGCACTGGCACAGTATGCGCTGGCAGTAGTAATCTACTGGCAGTAGTTATCTACTGGTTGACCCGGCCAGTATGTTCGCCAGAGTAGTTGTTTCTTACGTACGTCCAAGAAGCACGCCATAGTATAGCACGGAAACCCACCAAAAGCGTTTCGGAAGGAGAGGACAAAGGGAAGAGAGGAGAAAGGAGAGACAGTATACTGCTGCAATCCAGCATACTGAATAATTTTGACGATAGTATAATCGCTACTGTAATCGCTACTGACTGAGTCAGCCAGTGCCCAGCCCTAAAAAGAAACATGCACATCCCCCCCACCTCAATAACAAATCAATTTTAGCTACTGCAGTTATTATTCCTTTTCACATGTTCCCCTGTAATCGAAGTGTCACACACAGCTCGCAAACATGAGTTTCGACGAAAATCCTCGGATCTCACAGCCGATATTATATACCAGGTATATATTTTAACCGTTACAAAGTAGACGTCCTCGGATCTCAAAGCTGATTATGTTTTCAATTGTTATGATAGACATATGGTCTATACCTACTGCAGATCATTGTCTGTCCAACGTGTGGGCTGTTGTTTTCATCTCTCACCTTTTCAGCCGCGATGACAATGCGCGATTCGCCCCCGTGGTACTGGGACTCTGTCACCCCAGCAGCGCTCTCGCTTGCCCAGGCGCCCCCTCCCTCCGCCGCCGTCTCGAGCCCCCCGAAGTACTTCTCGCCCAAGCGCACGAGCTCCTCGTGGTCCACTCCCGCCCCGGCAAGTACAATGTTTCCCGGTGTGAAATGCCTGGTGCATAATTTTCACAGATAGACACACGTTCGATGAATTCTACAGCCTCAGATTATGTTATCCTGATACACAGCATGTACTTACATCCTGCATGGGGACATACGAAACCCGTAAGTACGCGCGATCAAAGTATCACACTCAGCTAGCAAAGATGAGTTTCGACGAAATCCTAATCCTCGATCTCATCACAGCTGTTGTTCTTAATTTTGTATAAATAAATAGTAAGATTGGAACACATCGGACAGATAGATCACGACCTAGGTCCTATTTTTTTTGCCGTGTTCCCCCGACGTGAAACGCCTGTTTTAAGAGCGACATTCGAGAGATAAAATTATAGGGCTGTTCGTACAGACCTCTGCCCATATTCAACAAAAACGGTTGAAATATACTTGACTAAAAATACCTAACCCTTAACCCCGACCGCTCAGGAATTTTCTTGGAATAATCGTCCCCTCCTCCTCCTCCTCCTCCCGAAACCTTGCACCATGGACGCCGCTCATATAACAGGCGGCATCTCATGACGGGGCAAACCCACGAAGTATTCATATTACGGAGGACCATACAGTAGTAAATAAACCCAAATGCTGTTATTATAGTAAAAAGAGTGTGTACCGTAGGTCCCGTATTTACTGCGGTCCTCCGTACTAGATTATCCACCGTAGATAAGTGATCCGTCCAACGAGAGCAAGGTTCCCATCTCCACAAAAAAAACGCCTCATTACACAAGTTGGCGTCGATAAGGCAAAGGACGCATGCTACGATAGAGGTGCACCATATTTTTTCTGAGCTCCTCACTTAAGGAGCGTCATACCTCACCGAAAAAATGATTTTGGAGGGAAACAAAAGTGCTGCCGGATGCGAAATCTCATGACCTAAGTATACTCTGATACATTAGTCGTCACAAAAATGAAAGTCCGACGAACTTAGGGTAAGGAGCCTGATTGTTCAGAAAACGATTCGGTCAAAAAGTACTACCTCTACCGTAGCACGCGTCCAGAGGAAGGCGTGGTGGTGGGGCCGAAACGAGAACAGGACGTGACCATCACCTCCTCCTGAAGCCTTGCACCATGGACGCCGCCAGCCTTGGCACGGCAGCCGGCGGGCACCAGTAAGGGCGCCCGAGAGGCTCCCCAGAAAAAGCGGCCGTCATGAGAGACTCGCGCATCACCACCTCCGGCATCGTGTCTTCCAGCTGGAAGCCTATCACCTGAACCAAGAGCAACAGAAGGGTGCCCGGGAAAATTTACCAGGGATCAGGTTTGTGCTGCTGATGATGATGAGATGATGATGTTCTCACTTTAGCTCATTTCCCTGAAATCTCGTCGGTGGTCACAAAAGAGGCTTATTTAATAGCAAAAAAAGCGTCCCCATGGGAGAAAAACAACGGCTCCTAGTGTATTTGGTACCAGCTTCGTAACGGCCGGCGTTGACATTTTCGTAACCCCTGTAAAAAAAATACGCGCACACTCAAATTCCAAGCAGTCTGTCCAATTCTACACGGCTACTGCGTGTAGAACCTTGGTTACTCTTTACGGAACCGTAACCTTCTTTACCTTCTATGGAACCTTCCAGTAGTTTCCGCGGGACATTCTTTACTTTTTTGTGGAACCTTCTTAATTGTTTTTGCGGGACCTTCCTTCATACGTTGTGCGGAACCTTGTGCCCTTTCTGCGGAACGTTCTTTTACTTTCAGCGGAACCTCAAAGTTCTCACCGCCTTTTGCTTCTCCACCTCTTCGTTTGCTTTATGCGGAACCTTCCTCTACTTTCTGCGGAACCTTCTGTATTTTCTGCGGAACCTTCACTTACTTTCTGCGGAACCTTCTAAAACTTTATTTCGCAACCTTCTTTACTTTCTGCGGAACTTTCTTTTTGGGGTTCTCACCGCCTTTTGCTCCTCCACTTCTTCCACGGTATCTCGGGGGTTGATCAGCGTGTCGGCCAAGAGCTCAACGGCCCGCTCAAGGTTATCCCGGAGAACATCCTGTGTAAAAAAAAAAAAACGTGGGCGCGATAGAGCGACGACGGGCGGCGGGATATGTATGCGCGTGCCGTGCCCCCCCCCCGATCAGCATGAGCAGCGTGTCGCACACGACACTCCCTGCACAATCGAGATCAGAATAATATGTTCCAGACATCTTACGCCCCGCGAAACAAAAAGCGCCGCAAATATTTTACGATTTGGCCCACAGCTTCGACAATGGTTGGTAGTCCACACGATATAACGGGGCAGCATAAGTAGTAACCAGAACCCGCGATGGACCCATCAAACCAGGTATTCCCCCATGTTTTCACGCCATGTTTGGTTCTGATTACTACAGTATGTTCCCCCGCATTAAGTCATTATCGCTTTTGCTCGATCCGAGAATTTCCCGAGAATTTCCCGAGAATTTTCTCTGCCGGTCTGGGTTATAGGGTGTATTTAGTCCCCCCCCGCCTCATATAATGTCCTATTTTTGCACTGCAATACTTCCATCGTGCCTCCCCCTTTCGTAACTCAGATCCGGGGTTACGTAACAGACATCCCCCCCCCCTCGCCCACTCGTTTCTCTCCACCACGTTGCATTCCCTTCGTGCTTATCGCGAAAAAAAGTGCAGCAGTTTCTTCGCTCGACCCCCCACGAGCATCGAATTGTGCATACGAACACACGCTGGGCGCTTTCTGCGTCCATTTTGGCACAAGAAAAATTAACTCGGGAGAGGGGGGAGAGGGGGGGTGTACTCAAGTCGTGCACGGCAGTAGTCGTATGACTATAGACCCTCGCATCCCTACAATGCCGGGTTGGGTTTTCACCAACCAGGCAGACATTAGGGGCGGGGAGGCTCGAACTCGCGAAGTCGACCTTAGTAGTGACCACTCTGAACATAAATGTAAGGACCGTCTTGTCTTGATGTTAATGTACAAACGGTCCTTATATTTACGACCAGGGTGGTACCTGGTACGAGGTTTACCACTAGACCACCGGGGACGCTTAGAAGAGGTTCAAGTCCAGTATTAGGGTTTAAAGTGTGGTACATGTCAAGCCTTTCACACGTAGGACAGATAGATCAACTACAGATAGATCATCTCAGCTAGATCATCTACAGATATATAATCTACAGATAGATCATCTTCAGATATATCATCTACAGACAGATCGTCTCAGATAGATCATCCACAGATAGATCATCTAAGATAGACCATCTACAGATATATCATCCACAGATAGATCCTCTACTGATATATCGTCTACAGATACATCATCCACAGATGCATCATCTACAGATAGAACATCTACAGATAAATCATACAGATAGATCATCTCAGATAGACCATCTACAGATATATCCTCTACAGATAGATCCTCTACTGATATATCATCTACAGATACATCATCTACAGATACATCATCTACAGATAGAACATCTACATATAAACAATCTACAGGTACATCATCTACACATACATCATCTACAATACTTGTAGATGATCTAGATCCTAGCCTGCCGTTCTGAAACGTTGTGAACGATCTGTGCAGTACAGACCCAACGCAAGAAACACGT
Organism: Saccharina japonica; assembly: GCA_008828725.1. NCBI lineage: Eukaryota > Phaeophyceae > Laminariales > Laminariaceae > Saccharina > Saccharina japonica. Next base: position 288 of record MEHQ01003574.1, on the reverse strand, counting down.
CCTAAACCACGCAGGGTAATCGGGGTCCCACCTAGAAAGATAACCTACAGATCATGCAAATCAGGAGTCTATCTGCCCTGAAAGGCCTAGATCATCAGATGATCTATCTAATCTATCTGTAGATGATCTGCCCGAGGTGCGAAGTTCTATTTTGATTATTTTCATAAAAACCTGGCCCAAGGTCTATAATACATACAGCTCTCGAATAACCCCGTAATGAACACTTTTTTTTGTGAAAAAAATACTTGGAATTAGTGTAGGATACTTTTATTTTATTTTGCAGTATGT
>MEHQ01004364.1:18485-34572 GCA_008828725.1 Saccharina japonica | reverse complement strand
TCGGCTTGCCGCTTGTGAGAGGGTGTGCAGGGATCTGTATAGTACAGATTCGCAACCCAGGAAAGGGGGGGGGGGGCGCGGGGGGCGCGGTCCTTGATGGTGTCGTGGCAGATCGTACGCTGCCTACTGGCAACATGAGCCACGTAGATAGATTACGAGTAGCAGATCATGAACTATCTTCCTGGAAGAATCTAGATGGAACTGGGAAATATATTATCTTGTAGATGATCTGTCTGGTACGTGAAGTGTTCGCTTTGCAAGCGGCCGGAACACTTGTCGTGTGGTTGTCTTTTCGGTTCATTTCGGTCCGTTCGACTACAAATGCGCTTGGTTAAAGGAGAGAGAAAGAACTCCGGTTTTCTTTCTCTGTTTCTTTCGCCGGCTGTCGATTTGTTTTTGTGTCGTTTCATTATCCGTCGCGGCGTTTCTGGCTTGTTGTGTGTTCTTGAAAAAATTGTCGTTCCGATTCGTAAGGATTTAAGGTAGACTCGTACGTATGTACCTGGTATAGTTTTTGCTCCGTTTTTTTCTTGCGTGAAGGCAGCATGCGCAGTAGTTTCGTATCATATCGTACAGTTTGTTCCGTTTCATATAGGAAGTCATTGTGAAGGAACGATAGGCAGTAGTAGCTGACGACATGAAGCAATGCTGTTAATAGCTACAGAAGTATGTACGAAGGTGCAACTTGAAAGTTCTCAGCCAGCAAAAAGCAATGTGGCCGTTATCGTATTTCAATTATTATCGTTTCGTTTTCAGGTCGTTATAAGGTTAAATTTATTTTCAGGTCTGTCGGATTCGTTTTTTTTTTTTTCTCCGTATCGCTGTCGTTTTTATCACGTCTTTTTTGGTTGACGTGTAACATACGTATACTATTTCATACTAATGCCGTTTCAAAGGTATTCTTCCTTGTTGCGTTGGCTGTTGGCTTGTCGGTTGGTTCGTTTCGGTTCAGTTTCTTAGTTGGTTAGTCTCGTTTTTGTCTCAAGTTGGTAATAGTGTCACTTTTTAGTGTATAGTTTTTTCGTTTCTTTTTCGTTCAAATAATTTTCATTTCGGTCGCTGTTGGCGTGTAGGTTTTACGTATACGAGATTGTTATCATTCTTGGGTCGCTTTAAGTTATAATATTTAGCTCTAAAGTTCGCTTTGATAGAGATAATTTTTTAGTTTAGTTTTTTCGTATTTTTTTTCACAGTCTGTTTTCGGTTCGCGTTATCGTTCGTTCCGCTCCGTTTTGGCCTGAAATCAGGTGTGTCTCCGACAGACTGAAATGCACTTATGTCACGAAAGAGGCCCGCGTGGTTGGACATTCGTGTCAAAGAAGGCCGCGCGAAGCGCGAGACTAGCTCACTTCGAGAGGTGCTGCAAGAAGCAGAGGTAAAGAGCCGGACGACGCGTTGGCAGACAATGTTCTGCTGCCATGTTCCAGCCGCGCGGCCCGGCAGCGGCATGTGTTGATGTTGGATGACTGAGGCACACCACGGTTTTATTCCGCATTTTATTTTATGTTTATTTTATGGGTTCGGTCGTGATAATGGCCTTTTGACTCTTGATCTTGATTTATATGATGATAATTAGGATCTTGGGATCATTAGGAATCTAGAATCTTGATCCTGGATTTTGATTCCTGCTTTTTGGTCCTTGATCTTTGATTTGGCGTTTGACGCTTTTTATTTAATTTTCGTATTTAATAATGTAGTTTCTGATTCGCGTTACCTGATAAGTAGGCATACGGCTACTGTTCTCCCAGGGTCTCATAGAGGCCTTCCTCTCTCCCTCTGTCTTATTCTCTTCTTTAATCTCTTCACTCTCATTCTCATCTTATGTATTGTCTACCTCGTTGTCGTCCTCTGCGTCCGTCCCTCCCCTCCCCCCCTCCTGAACTCCCAATATTGCTATTTATATCAACTTATATACCTTCTATATACTCGTATGATTATTCCCTCCTGTATTTTTTTGGGCCGCAGAATCTTCCTTCGGCCTATCCTAATTCCCCTAAGACAACATCCCTATCTCAATAAACAAAAAAAAAAAAAGGACACCATCCTTTTTCCTCCTACCAGCATCCCCTATGCCGCCTGTCAACACCGCCTATTCGCTAACAGACAACCCCCTATCCGTAACAGAAATCCCGCTATCCCCGAACAGACATCGCCCTATCCCCTAACCAAAGCCCCTGCCTATTCCCCGACAACACCCCTACTATTCCGTAGATACTAATAGACATCCCTTCATCGCCTTCATCGCCTCAGTCCACTGCTATTTTGTGTCAGGGCGGACATCACCTAAAGAGGTGTCCGCTACTGGCGAACGAGTTGATAGGCACCAGCTGCTCAGGCCGCGGCGTGATGATCGACGCCTCATGCAAAGAAACAAGAAGGCAGGACAGAACGGGGAACATAAGGCTACGATAGGGAAAAAACCGAAAAACGCGACTCTTGATTTCTTTCCCTCGCTCACAGGATTTGGACGCGGAGCGGATGGAGTGTTTGTTCCGTTGAACGTTTTGATCCTGTAGAAGGAAAAAGCACCCAAAAAAACGTGAGAGTGCGGCGTACCGAGCGTCCTAGTATCAGCCCCTTCAGGACTTAGATTATAGTACTAGCGAAAAACTGTCAAAGAAAGCGGCGGACGCTTACAGTGAATCAGGCCACGCGAAGCGATCAAACACGATGCTTTAGGTGAGGGGAAATGATGCCTTTTGATGTGTGGAACTCAGAACGTCATGGATTTTGCACGTAGGTTTGTCAGAGGGGGGGTTTGATGCGGCTTTGGGAGGTGGGTGGAACTCCGATGCAAGGTGACACGCGCGTGGGATATAGCATATAACCGTCGCGTGCTGCATCACACCACACTAGTTTGTCTATACCTACCTGGCCTGGTGGCAAAGATAAAAGACCGCGCTTTGTCGGGGGGGGGGGGGCGGGGGGTGATCGCGAATACGTGGTGGTGGGTGGGTGGGTGGGTAGTCTCTTAAGGGTTCGTGTTAAGGATAGCGCACAGCAGCACGGTTCAAACATCGGCCATGTCGTGACGCGTGCGTGCGTGTGCGTGTCTTGCAGATCCTTGCCGGTACCCACACGTGTGATACAAATAATACTGTAATCAAGTGATTTGATAGCAGCCCCCGGCAGCCCCTGGGAGGAATTTCGGAGACCGTTTTTTTCGAAAGCATACCTTAAGAGGGGGCACACAAAACGAAAATGTGTTTTTGTTGAAAAGACCTCGTCGAAGATCTTTCCAAGACGTTCGCTCGGCGTTTTCACGTCCTGCCTCTCCGTTGTCCGGAAAAATCAGCTTGGATTCGTGCGAGGGGGTGTGATATGTTTATCACCCGGTGTGATAATCACCCGGTGTGAATACTTTCATACCACTGCTGTGATATTTTTTATCAAGCCGCGGTGTGGTATGTTTATAAGCGGCTGGTGTGATTGTTATCACCCGTGTTATAATCTTATTCACCGCGTGTGATATGTTTATCACCGGATGTGATATTCGAGTCACCGTGTGATATGTTTATCACCCGGTGGATAACGGTACCATCATCGCTGTTTGAAGGCTCCGGGATAGTCGTGTGGTAGCCGAGCTGCAACGTCTCGTGTTGTCTTCGCACATGGTTTCGCGTCTATACTCAATCATCAGTTAATGGAGCACAAAAGGGGGCTACAAAAAAAAAAGGATCGGGGCTCTCTGTGGCCCGACAAAAATAAGACTATCATATTGAAACTCGTGAGATCAGTTATCAAAGTGAGCTGTATGCTTTCTGGCTAGAGTGATACGTGTGTCAAGCCTCATCACATGTTTACATCGTTTAGAACGAGGTGGGACCGGCGGGCAGTTTTTTTTGTTTTTGTTTTTCTGCGAGCTCGTCTGAAAGGCTGCCCCTTGTAGTGAAGGAAGCGAGTAGGGCCAGAGGCCGACAGCCGAGTGTATTCATTTTTTAGGCGGAGGGGGGGGGGGTAGGAATGTGAGAGGAGTAGGGGGGAGGAGGGGGGGGGGCATGAGGCACCCCGACCCAGCTGCTGTGCTAGCAAGATGGACATGTGTGCTCTGCTACTCGCGCGTTATATATCGTGCAGGTAACACTGAGGGTAGTTGGCGATTTTTTCGTCGGCCGCATGGTTGTCGCTTTTTTTTCGCGTTGCAAGGAGGATAGGCGAGAGGGGGGGGAGAAGCAGGAGGAGGCGTGGGTGGATACCCCTCCCGCTAAAAATGAAGTACACCCCCTTGCATCCTCTGGCCCTACTCGCTTCCTTCACTACCAAGGGCTGTTCAGACGAGCTGCGCAGAAAACAAAAACAAAAAACTGCCCGCGCCGGTCCCACCTCGTTCTAACGATGTAAATGTGAGTGAGGCTGACACGTATCACTCTGCCCAGAAAGCATAAGCCACTTGATAACTGCATCTCACGAGTTTCAAAGGTAGTTTATTTTTTCGGCCACCAGAGAGCGATCCTTTTTTTTTTTTTTGTAGCCCCCTTTTGTGGCTCGATTAACTTGATTGATTGTAGTATAGACGGAAACCATGTCGAAGACAACACGAGACGTTGCAGCCTCGGCTACCCACACGACTATCCCCGGAGCTTCAAACAGCGATGTATTGGTACCGTATCACACCGGGTGATAAACATATCACACCGGGTGATCGAATTATCACACCGGGTGATAAACATATCACACCGGGTGATAAGATTATAACACCGGGTGATAACATATCACACCAGGTTATAAACATACCACACCGGGTGATAAAAATATCACACCGGGTGATGAAAGTATCACACCGGGTGATTATCACACCGGGTGATTATCACACCGGGTGATAAACATATCACACCCCCTCGCACGAATTTCCAAGCTGATTTTCCCGGACAACGGAGAGGAGAGTGAAAAACGCCGAGCGAACCGTCTGTGGAAAGATCTCGACGAGGTCTTTTCAACAAAAACACCATTTTCGTTTTTGTGTGCCCCCTCTAAGGTATGCTTTGAAAAAAACGGCTCCGAAATTCCTCCCAGGGGGTGGGGGGGTGCTATCAAATCACTTGATTACAGTATTGATTTTATCACACGTGTGGTACGGCAAGGATCTGCAAGACACGCACACGCACGCACGCGCACAGCATGGCGATTTTTGATACCCGTGCTGCTGTGCGCTATCCTAACACGAAGCCCTTAAGAGACCTACCCACCCACCCACCCACCACCACGTATCGCGATCACCCCCCCCCCCCCCCCGACAAAGCGCGGTCTTGTTATCTTTGCCACCAGGCAGGTAGGTATAGACAAATAGTGTGGTGTGCATGCAGCACGCGACGGTTTATGCTATATTCCCTACGCGCGTGTCACCTTGCATCGGAGTTCCACCCACCTCCCCAAAGGCATCACCCCCCTCTAGACAAACCTACGTGCAAAATCCATGCGTTGGAGTTCCACACATCCAAAAGGCATCATCCCCTGTAACCTAACAGTCCGTGTTGATCGGTTCGCGTGGCTGATACTGTAAGCGTCCGCCGTTTCTATTGGACAGTTTTCGCCTATACTATAATCAAGTCCTGAAGGGGCTGATACTAGACGCTCGGTTACGCCGCACTCGTCACGTTTTTTTGGGTGCTTTTCTTTACAGGGGTCCCAAAACGGTTCAAGGAAAAAACACCTCCCTCCGCTCCGCGTCCAACTCCTGTGAGGAGGGAAGAAAATAAGAGGTCGGGTTTTTTTCGGGGTTTTTTTCCCTCGTAGCCTGTTATGTCCCGTTCTGTCCTGCTTCTTGTGTTTTGCATTGAGGGTCGATCATCACGCGCGCCTGAGCAGCTGGGCTATCAACTCGTTCGAGTAGCGGACCCTCTTGGTGATGTCCGCCCTGGGACACAAAATAGGCAGTGGATGAGGCGATGAAGGCGATGAAGGGGATGTTATTAGTTATTAGGGAATAGTAGGGGGTGTTGTTCGGGAATAGGAGGGGTTTTGGTTAGGGGATAGGGGATGTTGTTCGGGGATAGGGGATGCTGTTAGGGGATAGGGGGTGCTGTTAGGGAATAGGCGGTGTTGACAGGGGATAGGGGATGCTGGTAGGGGAAAAAGGATGGTGTTGGGAGATAGGGGATGTTGTCTTAGGGGATAGGATAGGCGGAAGGAGATTCGCGGCCAAAAAAACAGATAGGGAATACATACGAGTATATACGAGTATATAAGTTGATATAAATAGCAAGATTGGGAGATGGAGGGGGGGAGGGGAGAGAGAGAGGAACAACGAGGTAGAAATACATAAGATGAGAATGAGAGATAGAGATAAAGAGAGAAAAACAGAGGGAGAGAGGAAGGCCGTCTATGAGCGACCCTGGGGGATACGTAGCCGTAGCTCACTATCAGGTATACCGGAACAAAAACACAATAAAACGTAAAATTAATATAAAAGCGTCAAACGCCAATCAAGATCAAGACCAAAAGCCAGAATCAAAATCAAGATCAAGATCTAGATCCAAGATCCAAGATCCAATATCAAGATATAAATCCAAGATCAAGATCAAAGGCCATTATCACGACCGAACCCATAAAATAAAATAAAATAAAATGGAATAAAACCCGTGTGTGCCTCAGCATCCAACATCAACACATGCCGCTGGCCGGCCGGCCGGCTGGAACAGCAGCAAACATTGTCTGCAACGCGTCTCGCTCTTACCTCTGCTCTTGCAGCACCCTCTCAAGTGAGCTAGTCTCGCGCTTCCCGTTCTTTGACACGAATGTCACCACACGGGCCTCTTTGGACAGAAGGATTTCAGTCTGGTCGGAGAACACCACCTGTTCAGGCCAAAACGGAGCGGAACGAACGAAAACGGAACCGAAACAGAACGGAAAAAAAACGAAAAAAAAACTGTTGTAAAAAATTGACACAAAGCGAACTTGAGACAGAAAAAACGAAACGAGCCAAAGAGAAACTAAACCGAAACGAAAACCGACACGCAACAGGACCGAAAGAAAATTACTTGAACGAAAAAGAAAACGAAAAAAACTATACACTAAAAAAATGACACGAACCGAACTTGAGACAAAAACGAAACGAGCCAACAAGAAACTGAACCGAAACGAAAACCGACAAGCAACAGAACCAAAAGGAAAATACTTGAAACTGCAGTAGTATGAAATATATACGTATGTTACACGTCAACCAAAACAGGACGTGACGAAAACGACACGATACGAGAAAAAAAACAAAACGAAACCGAACAGAACCTGAAAATAAATTACTTATGACGACTTGAAAAACGAAACGATAATAAATTGAAACCGATAACGGCACATGCTTTTTGCTGCTGAGAACTTCAGTTGCACTTCGTACATACTTTGTAGTCTATTAACAGCAGTTGACTTCATGTCGTCAGCTACGTACTGCTGCTATGTTTCCTTCACAATGTGCTTCTATATGAAACGGAACAAAACGATATGATACGAAACTACTGCTGCATGCTGCCTTCACGAAGAAAAAAACGGAGCAAAAACTATACCAGGTACATACGTACGAGTACCTTATACCTTACGAATCGGAACGACAATTTTTTCAAGAACAAACAACAAGCAGAAACGCCGGCGACGGGGGATGAAACGGCACAAAAACAAATCGACAGCCGGCGAAAGAAACAGAGAAGAGAAACGGACTTCTTTCTTTCTCCTGTAGTCGAACGGACCGAAATGAACGAAAAGACACCACACGACAGTTTCACGGCGCTTGCAAAGCGAACACTTCACGTACCAGACAGATCATCTACAGATATATATTTCCCAGTTCATCATCTAGATCTTTCAGGGAAGATAGATTCATGATCTGTACTCGTAATCTATCTACGTGGCTCATGTTGCCAGGTAGGAGCTGTACGATCTGCACGACCAATCATAGGACACGTTTCCTGGGTTGGATCTGTACTCTACAGATCCTGCACAACCTCTCACAACGGCAGGTTAAGATCTGTAGATATAGATCATGATATGTCCGCATATGATCTTCTACTGTAGATGATCCAGATCATGATATATCTGTAGATGATCTACATCACGATATATCTGTAGATGATCCAGATCATGATCAATCTGTAGATGATCTAGATCATGAACTAGCTGTAGATGATCTAGATCATGATCTATCTGTAGACGATCTAGATCATGAGCTACATGTAGATGATCTATTCATAGATCATGAGCTATATGTAGATGATCTAGATCATGATATCTTTGTAGATGATCTGTCTGATCTATATTATATATATATGTTGATGATCTAGATCATGCTCTATCTGTAGATGATCTGTAGATGATCTGTCTGATCTATATGATCTATCTGTAGGTGATCTGTCCGAGGTGTGTTAAATCACTTGCAGACAAAATTTCACGGCGTTTGCAACAGCAAACACTTGCCAGTCGTATGATACATATGTACGACACAGCTACCCCTTGTAGTATACCAACCTTGCAAAAATATGAAATTTTGAGGAAATTTTCCATCTTACCGTTCAGCATATGATACACACACAGCAGTATATTTGCAAGGGCTTATATACACAAAGGTAACTCGGATAAATCAGAGAACGGGAACGGGAAACACGATACTAAGTATATATATAATACAATATAAGATTTGGAGGCGAGAAAGAATGAAAAAAAAAAAAATGATGACGGGACGGGACGGGACGGTAAAATGACGACTAAACAGGTTTTTGGAAAATGACGACCAAACAGGTTTTTGAGACGGGACGGGACGGGACGGTTGGTGTACAATTTCTCAACGGGACGGGACGGTAATTTCAACGGGGTAGATTTTCACGACGGGACGGGACGGTAAAATTCAACGGAATTTTTTTCCACGACGGGACGGGACGGTAAATATAATTTTTCACGACGGGACGGGACGGTAAATATATTTTTTCACGACGGGACGGGACGGTAAAAATAATTTTTTACGACGGGACGGGACGGTAAATATTTTTCTTCACGGCGGGAAGAGACGGCACTGGATCATTGGATCAAAACAGTTGTTGTTGCTCCAGAGGAACAAACGAAAAGAAACACTCGTACGAATCGTACGTAAACAAAAAGCCATCTTGAAATACGTATTCCCATATATACCGGCACGGCGAAATCGCACCGAATTACCTTGCAATTTACAAATTACAAATTACGCTACGAACTCGTATATATTTACATAATAGTACAGAGCAATCCTCATCATGCTTCGTCCACAGAAATAACCTTGCCAGCCGCAGCGTTTTGAGCAGCGACTGATGCGGCAGCCTCCACGTCGCAGTTAGCCTTTGACGCCGCTACATCCTGGAGAACCTTCGCTAGCCCGGGGATCAAGTGCGAGTTGAGCTTGAGCAGCATCATCGTTTCGATTTTTTCAGTCTCAAGGGAGGTGCGTAGTTGGCTAACGACTGCCGAAAGAGCAGAGAAGTTGTTCCTTTCTGCTTGACAACTGGTGGTGTCGATCCCCAGGTACAGTCGAGCCAACAGTCCGACATGTGGCCAGCGAGCCGACACTACCACCTCCCCGTCTTGGCGTCTACTACATCCATCGTAAATTCATAAATTCAAATTTTTGCTATTTCATTATTTCATATTTTGATATTTTGATATTTGATATTTCGGAATTTTCGTATTTCGTAATTCCGCAAATTCGTAAATTCGTATGACTTTAATTTAATTTTAATGTACTACCAGTGTGAAAAAACAAATTTTGTAAATTCGTAGATTCTTGGTGGGAATGACGGGGAAGAGACAACGGGCAGGTGTGAATCTTGGCGGGAGAGACAAGTTTTGTCGGCGGGACGGGACGGTAAAGACAACGGCGCATGACGGGACGGGACGGTAAATTACATTATCTCGACGGGACGGGACGGTAATTTTCAACGGGAGCGATTTTCTTGACGGGACGGGACGGTAAAATTCAACGGGGCAGATTTCGATGACGGGACGGGACGGTAAAGTTCAACGGTTGGAGATTTGTCGGCGGGACGGGACGGGACGGGATTTGACGGGACGGCGGGAACAGTTTAACGACGGTTTAACCGTCCCGTCCCGCCGTTACCGCCGTTACCGTCCCGCCAAAATACCGCGATAAGCCTTGTATATTTGTAAGTTTATCAAGTATTTTGTATACCTGGGACACAGCAAGCAGTATATTTGTAACTTTTCTAAGGGTATGTATGGTACTTCGTATATATACCTGGTATTAAATGACAGAGAGCCTTTGACAGTCTCCAGAAGTAATCAAATGTGTAAACCAACAATACACAACGTAACGTTTCTCCCCTCTGATACCTTTACGAGCCAGGAGCACTCGATACAGCACTACTACTGCTGTAGTTCTGACTATTAATATTAATAACATAGGCTGGTACCTCCCACATGGGCTATTTCTGACCTCTGACCCAAACATTATACTGTGCCTGTACCTACTATTAATACAACGGGGGGGCATGGTAAATACCTGGTAGGACATACGGTACACTCCAAAACCTACATATTCCCCTATGTTTACCAACAACATTTGGTCCTATTTACCATTTTTTTTTTTTTTTTTTTGTCCATCCCATTTATATTATCTTCGCCCTTCCTTTCTCTCTCCTTCCTAGTCGTAACTCAGATCCGGGGTCACAAAGTAGGCTCTTATCCCTCCTCCCCCACTACGGTTCTTGCCTTGGTTTTTATCGCGAGAATAATATTTCAGCACTTTCTTCCCTCGTCAACTTGCGTCGGATTACGAGATGGTCCACCGAAATAGTATACCAAGTATATTACTGAGTGCCAGGCACATGACATACGACGGTCCTGCTGGCTGGCATGATGGATGGCCGACATGAAGGAGACCTTCAACCACGCTCAGCTACGTATACAGCAAGGCAGCGCTCCGTGTACGAGTAATGCCTGAGGAATCGCTTGGCACAGACAGGATTAACCAGTGTGGCAGTGTGTTGAGTAGTGCCGGTAGAGTAGTGGTCAGCTTCAAAGGCTACTGGCATTGGTACCCAAGTTCGAGTCCCACCGTGGTGAGATTTTCACTTTATTTGAAAAAATAAAAAGGAACCACTTGCTGAGAGCGCCTTCGTGGCGTGGGTAGGCAGAATCCGACGCAAGTCGACGAGGGAAGAAAGTGCTGGAATCTTCTCGCGATAAAAATGCAAGGCAAGAACCGTAGAGGGGGAGGAGGGAGAGGAGCCTACTTTGTGACCCCGGATCTGAGTTACGCCTAGGGAGGGAGGAAGACGGAAATGCGACGATAATAAATGGGATGGACAAAAAGAAAATAATAGTTAAAAAAAAAATGCACTAATAAAGTAAGAGCCAATGATCCAATAACGCCGTTGATAGCGTCCTACCGGTATATGATAACCAGCTGATGATAACTACATCACCAGTTAGTGGTTACTGGTATACCACTCTGTCCCGAAATATAAGCACCTTTTATACATTAATATTCAATTACAAAATGTGCTTATATTTCGGGACATAGTGGTNTGTGTGTGTGTTCTTCACATTAAACCTTCCTTTCTACCCGTCGACATCCAGCACACCCAGTGTCCGTCCCGATTCTTCATCCTAGAGAGGTACCAGTTCTGTGGTCACAAAACTACGACACAGAGATACTACGCTGCAGTGCAGTAAGCTCTGTATAGAAACCTAAATCTAACTCTAATTCCAAATGATTTTTCCCCACAACGGGCTTGAGTTTGTAGCGGAACGGAAGCCGCATCGGCGCACCACTGACAAAGGGCCGACTGGACTTCCTTCCTGCGATGGTGGTGTCCATGCATCGGAAAAATACCCCACCACTATGTCCCTAAATATAACCACCGTTTGTGTACTAATGTTTAATCTAAACTGTGCTTATATTTCGGGACAGAGTGGTGATTGTTTATTATGTTATACAATACGCCATGGTTCCTCTGTACGTAGTGTGCCGGTACCCACCACTATGTCCCTAAATATAATCACCGTTTGTGCACTAATATATAATCTAAACTGTGCTTATATTTCGGGACATAGTGGTAATTGTTTATTATACAATACGTACTCGTACGAGTAGTGGTTCCTCTGTACGTATTATGCCGGTATACGCCAGCCCACAACACCGGCACTTTTTTTTAATTTTATTTTTTGTCCATCCCATTCATTATCTTCGCACTTCCGTCTTTCTCCCTCCCTAGTCGTAACTCAGATCCGGGGTCACAAAGTAGGCTCTTATCCCTCCTCCCCCACTACGGTTCTTGCCTTGGTTTTTATCGCGAGAATAATATTTCAGCACTTTCTTCCCTCGTCAACTTGCGTCGGATTACGAGATGGTCCACCGAAATAGTATACCAAGTATATTACTGAGTGCCAGGCACATGACATACGACGGTCCTGCTGGCTGGCATGATGCATGGCCGACATGAAGGAGACCTTCAACCACGCTCAGCTACGTATACAGCAAGGCAGCGCTCCGTGTACGAGTAATGCCTGAGGAATCGCTTGGCACAGACAGGATTAACCAGTGTGGCAGTGTGTTGAGTAGTGCCGGTAGAGTAGTGGTCAGCTTCAAAGGCTACTGGCATTGGTACCCAAGTTCGAGTCCCACCGTGGTGAGATTTTCACTTTATTTGAAAAAATAAAAAGGAACCACTTGCTGAGAGCGCCTTCGTGGCGTGGGTAGGCAGAATCCGACGCAAGTCGACGAGGGAAGAAAGTGCTGAAATCTTCTCGCGATAAAAATGCAAGGCAAGAACCGTAGAGGGGGAGGAGGGAGAGGAGCCTACTTTGTGACCCCGGATGTGAGTTACGACTAGGGAGGGAGAAAGACGGAAGTGCGAAGATACTGAATGGGATGGACAAAAAATAAAATTAAAAAAAAGTGCCGGTGTTGTGGGCTGGCGTATACCGGCATAATACGTACAGAGGAACCACTACTCGTACGAGTACGTATTGTATAATAAACAATTACCACTATGTCCCGAAATATAAGCACAGTTTAGATTATATATTAGTGCACAAACGGTGATTATATTTAGGGACATAGTGGTGGGTACCGGCACACTACGTACAGAGGAACCATGGCGTATTGTATAACATAATAAACAATCACCACTCTGTCCCGAAATATAAGCACAGTTTAGATTAAACATTAGTACACAAACGGTGGTTATATTTAGGGACATAGTGGTGGGGTATTTTTCCGATGCATGGACACCACCATCGCAGGAAGGAAGTCCAGTCGGCCCTTTGTCAGTGGTGCGCCGATGCGGCTTCCGTTCCGCTACAAACTCAAGCCCGTTGTGGGGAAAAATCATTTGGAATTAGAGTTAGATTTAGGTTTCTATACAGAGCTTACTGCACTGCAGCGTAGTATCTCTGTGTCGTAGTTTTGTTACCACAGAACTGGTACCTCTCTAGGATGAAGAATCGGGACGGACACTGGGTGTGCTGGATGTCGACGGGTAGAAAGGAAGGTTTAATGTGAAGAACACACACACAGCGCGGCAGGGGCAGTAACAAACGGACAAGTTTATTTCCCGCCTTACGGTGCTATACCTTTGAGCGGATCGACCACACCTGACAAATGCTCGTCCCGTGCATTGGGGCGTGGTGTCATAAAGAACATGAAACACGCACAGTATAACTTTTCGTCGACCAAACACCTCAGTCTCTCTCTGCACCCCCCCTCCCCCCCGCCCCCGTGCTCCGTCTCGAAAGGGATGCGTGGTCAACGGTCAAATGACTAAGGCAAGCAACAAATGAGTACCCCCCCCCTCATCTGGTTGGTGAAAACCCGACATGCTTCGTCCCGGCATTGTAGGGATGCGAGGGTCCATGGTCATACGACTACGGCCATGCATTAAAATGAAGTACACCCCCCTCCTCTCTATGGTCATACGATTACACCCATGCATGAATATCGAGTACACCCCCCCCCTTCTCTCTCTCTCCCCATGTCCCTCCCTCTATCCCATCCCTCCCCCCCCTCCCCCAATCTCTCTTTCCCTCCCCCCTAACATGCGGTTCTTCGCAGTATGCAGCTCAACCTTCATGCGACTCGCCAAACAACTCACGTTTCGTTTCGCGTTTGGTGCAAGCAATGCAAGCAAGCAATGTCTGCCTGGCCGGGTAAAAACCCGACGCGCTCCGTCCCGGCATTGTAAGGGTGAGGGTCTATGGTCATACGACTACGGCCACGCATGACATGAGTACCCCCCCCGCCCCCACACACTCCCCCCCTCTTTCCCCCCCCCCCCCCCCCCCCCCCCCCTCTTTTACCGTTATCCCAGACTCTCACCTGTACGGTGCCGTTGCTCAGTCGAAACAAAAATGCGTTGCGCGTGCGCAACCACTTCTTCAGGAACGTCAAAGGCTCTCTCCTCCGACCTCCCTCTTCCACCGTCTCCCCACCGCCCCCTTCTCCCGCCCCCGCCCCCACCCCTGTCCCCGTCTGCGCCACCGCCACCGCTGCACCGGAAACCCCCTCCTCCTTCTTCTCAAGCAGGTACCCACGGAAGTGTTCCAGGAGGGTAACCTTCTTCTGAAGCTCGGCGGGGAAATTTTTCAGGGTGTGCCGCGAACGGGGGGGAAGGTCACCTCCTCCGTGGCCCCCACCCCCGCTTCCCCCGGTCCCCGAGCTGCTACCGCCATCGCTGCCAGGGGGAGACCTTCGCGCGCGCTCGATGTAGTCGAACGAAACCCCCGCAGGCTCGAGCACGATCTTGGTGGCATCATTGAAGTACACGCCGGCGCCGCCGTTAGACAACAAGAACCCGACGCCGTACTTGAGGGAGTAGTCGACGTACCGAGTCACCCACACAGCCGGCGCCTTTGGCGTGTCCGCCTCGCCCGGGGCAACCACCCCCGCCCCTCTCGCCGCCGCCGCCGCCACCGCCGCCGCCGCAGCCGCCACCACAGCTGCCGCCGCCGACGACCTCGTCGCGCGAGCTGCACCCGACCGCCCCGACACAGCAGCAGCAGCAGCAGCAGCGGCGGCGGCGTCACTACCAGCCGCGTCTCCTCGGTCCCCCCCCACGGCAAAGCTCCGCGTCAGGAGGTCGTGCATGTTCTCAAGGGTGTCCCTGTCTGGGTCCGCCGATCGCGGCCGTGCCACGGCAGCAGGCGCCGCCGCTTCCCAAATGCCTCCGTCGCGCTCTCCCGCCGCCCTCCCCGTCAAACCCCCGGCCGGAGCGGGGGGGGACGGCGTCCCGCGGGAACGCGAGCCAGAGCCAGTACCAGCACCAGAACCAGCGGCGGCACGAGTGAGTCTCCCGCCAGCCTTAGCCTCGCCGGGCGACCCCGACCCCAGCGTCCCACCGCCGCCACCGCCCTGCTTGGCCGCCCCGCCGGGGGTGCTCCCAAAGTCTAACCTCTGCTGAGTTCTCGCCCGTGCAGGTCTCCTCGGAGTCGTCCCCGTCCCGTCCCCGCTCGCCCCCGCCCGAGCATTCACGCGCGCACCGGCACTACCGCCGCTCCGGCCGCCGCTACCGCCACCACCACCGCCGCCGCCGCCGCTGCTGCGACCACCACTGCCGCCGCCGTCGCCCCTGCTGCGGCCAGAAGACGCTAGCGGGGGAGACCTGTACGGAGAAAAGGACGCCGTCGCCGCCGAGCGTGCGCCTCGAACGGGAGCCCGGATGCGCGGAGAGGCTGGGACAACCCCCGCCCCCCTTCCCCTTCCGCCCACGCCCCCCGGCGCCCCCCCCTTCCCCCCGGCGCCGGTCGACGCCGACTCCGCCGCCGCCCCCCTCGACAACACGCGGCCCTCCGCGTGTGCGCCGACAGCGCTAGCGGAGCGTCGAAGCCCAAGCTTCCGTCCGACCGGCTCCTTCCCTCCTCCTCCCCCGCCCCCCCCTCCAACAACGCCGCTCCGGCCGCTGCCGCCACTTACCCCAGCTTTAACACCCCGGGTTTCCCCTGACGAGGCCGCGGAGGACGAAGACCGCACGAAAGGTCGACGCGCCACGGGTCCGTTCACCGCGACCCGCACCCCGCTCCCGCCAAGCCCCCGGCGAGGAGGGTCATTCTCCTTGTCATCCGCAGGCGACCTCACCCCTCCCCTGCCCCCGCCCCCGCCCACCCCTCCCCCTCCACCACG
>MEHQ01004364.1:0-10329 GCA_008828725.1 Saccharina japonica | reverse complement strand
GGGGGGGGGGGGAGGGGATGGGGGATACTCATTATGAGTTGCTTGCCTTAAGTCATTTGACCATTGACGACGCATCCCTTCCGAGACGGAGCACCGTTCCTACGTATTCCTGATAGAGACACTTCGAACATTTGGGCGCTCAACATATACGTCCGTTCCATATAGTGGGGCAAAACGGGAACAAGGAGGCGGGACACAGGGGGGGGGGGGGGGGGGGGAAGAGGAAAGAAGGCACACGGCACAAGGCACGAAGTAGCCCACCATGGAGGCGTCGTTTGAAGGAGGGGTGAGCTGTCCCATCACATCAAATAAAACCCGTACATCATACGACGTACTATACGAGCGATTGAAGTAACCATGTTTTGAGAATACATAAAATATACCAGGTATACTTCAGCATACTATGTATATGTATATGGCTTGCACCATATTTTCGAATATGGACTTCCTGAATTTCGTTCCGTATCACCAAAAAACAACGCGGTCGCGTGAAGACAAAGCAGAAACATATATAGCACACGCAGCACAACCAGAGAATGGCGGCATAAAACAGAAACATCGGAAAATAAAAAGGTGGCCATCCAAGGGTACACAAAAAAAAATATCTCGAGACCCACACTACCCCCCCCCCCCCCCCCCCCCCCCCCCCCCCCCCCCCCCCCCCCCCCCCCCGCCTCCCCTCCCCTCAGCCGGCCCTACATGCAAAAAAAAAGCTCAAATTAAACACTCTTTTCGAAGCCATATTGACGTCGAAATGGGTACTAAACACTCATTTCGAAGCCGTATTGAGGTCAGTTGATCAACAAGACGCGTTCTCGAAACGATACGTCTGGGCCGTACGCGTGTTGTTCGTGTGTGTTTCATGGATAAATCGTTGGGTCATATATATGCCGTTGCAGCCTGAATATGTATAAATACCACACTTCACTATGCCGCCAACAACTCTTGCGCCGGGATCCTACCCTCTTGAAGCGGGATGTTTCGGCGGCGGGCACAACCGAGACGGAGGTGTTTGTGTGCGTGTGTGCGCCCGGTTGTTCGAAAGGTGGGAGTAGTGTTGGTAAGCAACTAAGATGATTATTGCTTATTTGGTAAAAAAGTTGCTTGATTTCCTTTGTATGGGGTTTAGTGTGTTTATACTAAAACCTACATGTATATAATTATACGGAACTTCAGTATCGCCATACTAGAACCCATATGAATATGTCGACACTAAAACACATACACTTTTTGTTGGTATAGAGTTTACTACGTAAGGGCATTCTAAAACCCATACACTTATTCTGTATGGCGTTTAGTATACTACAGTACGTTAAACTCCATATAGCTAAAATAAGCAAATAAGCACGATATTATGGTTGCTTTGATTATGCTTATAATAAGCAAGCCAAAAATACTTGATTAAGCATGCTCATCTTAGTTTCTCATCAACACTAGGTGGGAGGCGCTCGTCGTGCGTTGTGCGTCGCGCCCATTCTCGCCGCGTTTTCGACGGTTTCAAGAAACAGTCTCGCCGCGTTTTGGTTCGAACGTACCGCAGCCGGCATCTCCTCTACAGTAGTTTCCAAAGCAGAGGCTCGTAGGTGCACTGAGCTCGAGCCACCTGCATCACCTTACGTTATATATGGACTTGTATGGGCTGCTAGATTTGGATCAGGTTGCATCAGGCAAATGGATCAGGCAAGGCAGCTTTTGTTCGCAATACACAGAGTACTCATAACTCAAAAACAGATCAAGAAGACTTGCCGCTCTAAATGATGGAGTGACTCTATGCCCAGTCAAGTCAAGTATAATAGTTTCGTCCCCAGTCCCCAGTCTAAGATCAAGTCACTTGTTGTGTATAGGAATTAGTGTCGAGTCGTGGTTTATATATATATATATATATACCCCCCCCCCCCCCCCCCCCTCAGCAGGCCCGAAATACAAAAATCGGAGTGTGGGTCTCAGGATTTGTTTTTTGTGCGCCCTTGGACCATCGTGTTTTTGTTTTTGACCATTTTCAATAAAAGTAGATAAATATGCACCATGTATATATTATACCAGGTATATATGTATTTCCCGGCGGCTGTGGCTTTTGCAAGTTGAAATGAAACCGACGCCGCCGCTATATACGGCCTCGCTTCATCAAAACAAATATCGGGGAGGAGAAAAAATAAGACAAAAAAACGGCCACAGAACAAGGAGGAAGCGGTCGGCCAACCAGTCCGAGTGGACGAGAGATCTATACGTACAGTATATACTCGTAGGCGCTTCCCGCCGCTGAACCGAGCGAAGTCGCACGTCGCCATACGCACATAAAAATACGTAGAGGCGGACGGACTGACAACAAGAACACTCGGGGGCGCGAACGGTCGCTGTCGCCGCCCGCGAAGAAGGCAGTGAGTTATTGAATTCCCGCCCGTTGCATGCAAAAGCCTACGAAATAATAATATCCGCATTTTTTTTGTTTGTGTTCGTATTTTTTGCTGAAGAACAAACGAACAAACGAACAAACAAACGAACGACCAAACGAACGACCAAACGACCAAACGACCAAGCAAACAAACAAACAAACAAACAAACAAACAAGCAAAAGAACAAACAAACATACAAACATACAAACAAACATACAAAATAAACAAACAAACAAACAAACAAACAAACAAACAAACAAACAAACAAACAAGTAATCAAGCAAACCAGCAAGCAAGCAAACAAGCAAATAAACAGCAGTTTGCTGTGCACGCATCTGTTTGTTTGCATTGTTATTGATTGTTGTGCCACGACACACACGCGCGGCAGCAAACAATACAGCATACCTTTTGGCATCAAACAAGCAACCTACCACCAAAACATGCAGGATTACTGGCTCACGGGTCGGAGCAATCTTCGCGGGTCGGGTCAGGTCAGATCAGGTCGGGTCGGGTCGGGCCGGGTAAAAAGGTGACCCGACCCAACCCGGGAGAGTCCAAAAACCTACTGACCCGACCCGTGAGATTTCAAAAACTTCCTGACCCGACCCGCGGGTCGGGTCACATGCATGCATGATCCGTCAAGAGCCCTGAGAATATGTCAGGAGACAGCAGATTTAGGCGTCGTCAGTCACACGCCATTTTTTGGAACTCCCACGCTAAAACTGCCACATTAAGTCTAGACCGCCGCCCGTCACAGGCAGGTTAGGTTCTAAACGGCCGTCTCCTGACGTCTTTGCTCAACACCAAAGAGCCAAACATCCCAACTTAACGTACGGTATATAAGTGCATTCATCCAGCACCATTTTATACCGAGATGCTATCCATCATACAGTACCGGCCCGCTCATAAGAAAGGAGTTAACCCTTTTAGAACTGCAGTCCCGTTATGGGGACAAACCCCTCTAATTCTAAGTAATCTGTCCCCAAAACGGGACTGCAGTTCTAAAGGAGTTAACAAGAAAGTCAGCCTGAAAAAAAGAAAAAAAAAAAAAGACTTAAGAAAACTCTCAGTCTAGGTACGTAGTCAGTGCCTAAGCTATAAGAAAGTTGACCCCTCTTCCTGTGGCTGGCCTGAGCCCAAGGCACTCATTGTGCACAACTAGGGAAACCGTCTTCCCGGGGACCAAAATAAGAAAGCGCAACATAAGAAAGTGTGCTTTCGCGCGCGCTCAGGATAAGAAAGTCAGCCTGAGCTCGATTTCAGGTTTCTTGTGAGAAGGCCGGTACTGTATACCTGGTGCCTGGTAAGTATAGGAGACCGCTATTTGACCCCTTGACTGACCGCTTCGCTAAACTAAATCCAGTATAATAAGGCCATTAGCGGTCTTGACCCCTTGACTGACGGCTCTCAACACTAAAACCAGCATAACGTGAGCAAAAAAGGTTCTTGACCGTTTGACTCCTTGACTGACCCGGAGACCGCGATATAAACCATTTTTTGACTGACCCGCATTCTGCACTAAAAACAGTATAACAAGGCCCAAAAAGGCCTTGACGGTTTGAATCCTTGACTGACCGCTCCTAGACTGAAACCAGCATAACAAGGGCAAAAAACAAAAAAAAAACTCTTGACGGTTTGACCGCTTGACTGACCAGGAGACCGCTATACTAAAAACAGCACAAAATAAGGTCAAAGGGGCTTTGACGCGGTCAGTAAGACCGGCCTCCTTCGTATACGAGTAGCACCTTTGCATTTACGCGTGCAGCCTGCGTACCAGCACACCAGCACAGAAGACGATATATGCCAACGGTATTCCACTGTATGATGGGGAAAACGAAGTGCACAAACACTATATTACGGTACAGCAGTACGAGTACTCGTAGAGTAACTGCTGCTGCCTGTAGCTGGTACCGGTATGTTACAAGCTTGCGAAGGGTAACGCTAGGGTACGAGTATGAATACTGCTGCTGCTCGTAGTATCGAAACGAAACGAGTGTGTGCAGCAGCAGCAGCAGCAGCAGCAGCAGCAGCAGCAGCAGCAATAGCAAAGCAACCCCGTCTCTCGTGATCCAACCTCTCCGTCCTTCACTCCTTCCTGGTCGGACCTGCGTCTATCCCGGTCTGAAGCGGCGCAGTCTTGGGACAAGCATCAATACCATAAGCCGAGGCATTCACCGACAACAGCAATCAGTAGCCCTTTCTCACAGCGGCACGCACGCTACATCATGTACAGTACAGGACACCTACGTAATAAGAAACAGGCTACTAAGAAAGCCAGGCTGAGTTTTAAGAGGAAAATAAGAATTTCAGGAGGCGTTATCTTGAAACTAGTGTAGAAAGCACCCTCTCTCAAATAAGAAATCCAGCTTGGACCAGATTTCCTGTTTCTTATTAGGTGTCCTGTACGTACCAATGTACGTATTATACCAGGTTATACTCCTATCGGCGCTATCACGGAAGGAACCACATGGTGCCCTCGGGACCGAGCACATCAAAACATAAGGGACCGGTGCCTGCTGCCTTCACCTATATACCAGCTGATATATACTACCTACCAACAGCTCGCTCGCCCCATGCCATACACGTAATGGTAAGGGCCTTGCTTTGGTTCAACAGCATGCAAGGACTACTACGACAGCAGCAGTACCTACAGGGTACGCGTACAGGGTCTGCTATAATTATTAGGACGTAAAGCATATCTGCTGTGGATTCTGAATTGATCTACGTGCTGGCATGATTTATGGCATACTCTCCCTGCCCTCCCTCTATCTCTTTTCTCCCGCGCACCTTCTGGCGCGCCCGACTCTTGACGAGCGTGCTCTTGGGCACGATCTTCATGGCGTACACTCGCGCCGTGTCCACGCAGGTAACCCTGTAACAATGCGCGAAGCCCCCCTGGTTTTTCGCCAAGCAAGAATAACGAGCAAAAACACGCGAATGATCGATACAACGCGTAAACAGCAAACCAGCAGCACCAGCAGCACCATTGTATCGTACATCGTTCAGGGAATACGCGAGTTGGTACATAAAATGCGATGAAAACCGACTAGCAGGAGCCGAAAATGCTGACCAACACTCTCTACAGCGAAAAATAGTCAAAGGCATGTCGTGTCCTGTGCACCGGGGGAGAGAGAGACGGCTTGCGCAGAAGATCGCGCGGGGGGTGTGCCAGTTACTCGTAGTTTGAGCTTGGTTCGAGATCAAAATTGACCAACAACCAAAAACAGCGGTACAGCAGCAGAGCAAGCGTACATACATACGAAGCGACTACGTATCATATGGCAGCAGCAGTACTACTGTAGCTATATACAGCAATCGCTGGGGACACGCGAGCCTACTTCCCACCCCAGAGCAGCACGATGGCGACCCTTGCGGGTGGAAAAGGGATCAGAGGGGAAAGGCTCAGTAGGATTCAAGCGAGGCCCACAGGCACCAACAACGACGACGATCATCATGGCATTTCGTCGAGCAAACAAACGGCTTTTCTAATAATTTTATACGTACTGCACTCGTAGTAGCGAGAAGCTCTACGCGTACGATATAAATACGTAGCTTTTGCATGTGTTCACGCACGCGTGTCTGGTATTTTCCGTGCGCTCTTCACGTCCTTACCTTCCCGAGCAGCCTGCCCTTGCGGTACCGGTGCGTGACGACCGACTCCCCCTTAGAGTTCCTCTTGCGGCACTCTATGATCTGCTGCTCAGGAGCGTCGCGGGATGGTGCTGCTGACGCCGACACTGCTCCCGGCCGCGTGCCCTTGACAGGGTGGTCGACCGCCCTGTCTTTTCTATTGCACTTGAGTTCCTCCATGCCCAACATCGCGGGCATCCTGGACTTCTCTCTACGACAGCACGCCCCTCCACACTTGCTTCAGGGGACAAAAAAGCTGGTGAGTGCTGCCTAGTCAACTTCCAGGTGCCAGTAAGGCCAGGGTGCTGGTCTCTGCTCCTCGTGCTCCTCCTGCTGGTGCTGCTGCCGCTGAGGTCAGCCGTGTCCCGAACGCACCAAAAAAAAATACAGCAACGGGATAAACTTGGAGAGGTATGGTTCGGCACTCCCTCACCAAGGCACAGCTGACGTGACGGGCGAACAGCAAGTCAAGCACAGGGATACAGGTGACACTGTCGGCAGTCTGGTACCGAGCCTGGCCACGCTAGAGCACAGTATCTCTCGCACACAGCCGACTGTCTAGAGGTGTCCGTTAGCGGAATATCGATAAGGTTTCAACGCGATTGCATGTCTCTGTTGGAATAAACGTCCCCGGGGGGGGGGGAAGGGGTGACCGATTTGTTCTGATAATATTTGAACCTATCACCTGTGTTGCTCTCCCTAGAAATCACCAAAATGATGTATTTCCATAACGCCTAATATTATTGAAACCGGGATTTGGTCAAAATCAGCCCCTCACAAGGCAATTGGAAACGCTCATCGTTGTCCCTGTGTTCTCCCTACCGAGGCACCGGAGAGCCTCAGCATCAAGGCCCAAGCCCAAGTGATACTGGGTGTAGACAAAACTGAAGCTACATTGGCGATGAGATTTGTAGATCTCGAGAATTCACGTCCGCTGTTGCTGAAAGCGATTTCGCAGCTCGAGCCGCTAGGTAGTCGCGCCGCTCGATAAGGCGATGTTCAACGAAGTAGTCGCTGTGCTAGACCAACATGAAATCGCCCAGAACTCCTCCTATATGCCTGCATAGACCCAAGGAAGAATAACCAGGGTGGTGGACTTTCGGATTAGCACAACAGCGGCCGCAACCGACCTTTGTAGTGTGCCTTCAAAAACAGCAAAAAAACGGCCAAAACGTACCAGATTTAGAGTACGAGGTCGTACGCACGAAATGTGATGCTGTACGTACGTGTACGAGTTCTCGAAAACATGCACCAACGGAAGTCGTCGCCATTTGAAAAAGCGGCGTAATTCAACCGCCTGGAACCACATTTTCAAACTTCAGCGACGTAGTCGCTGTTCGTAGAGGACGCGAAAACTGCTGCCGCTTTGCCACACAGTAGTGAGAGCACCAAAGAGCCCATCGCAGGGTGGTGGACTTTTTGATTAGCTGTGAGGCTGGAGCTAGAGCAGAATTACGAAATGTCCTATGGGAAAAAATACAGTGGTAGAGGTTCTTCCAGACGTTAGGCTGAAATACATAGAGCCAGAATCGAAGTTTTTTTGTGGGGAGAGCAACACAGGTGCTATCCATTTGACGGGGTACACACACCTCGCAAAACACAAGCAAGCACAGCACGTGTACGTACGTAATATCCAGAAACGTGGACTAAACTTGATGCTTGATACTTGACGCTCAGGTGCATCGTTGCGATGATGACTCCATGCCCGAGGCAAGCAATAACGCGTACTACCTCTTCTACCGCGTCTCCTCTAGCAGCGTCGTAGAAGGATTTTCAGAATCTACAGCCTACAGCAGCAGCAGTAGTACGAGTATACGATATACGTTCCGCGTTCCGTTCATACCACGAATATACGCGTAATATTGCACAGAAGGGGCAGATTTTCAACGGCGACTATCATTATGCTGCTGTATCTTAGAAGATCGGAAAAACATCGGATAGATCTTGATTTCCTTGCTATGTACGCTGGTGGCGCCGGCCGTGGTCCCAGCTGCGGGTAAACGCTGCCGCCGCTGCTTGCACCATGGGTTTCGCAGACAAAAAGCAGAGCTTCTTTTGGAATACCTGGGGGCTACATTACAGAGATTCCTAAGAGTTTACGATTTATTTGGTTTTCCGTCTGCACTAAATCTCAGACGACTATGATATCATACCACGATATTACGGGGGGGAATTATAGTAAATAGGACCAGCGGTACACACAAAAAACTATATATTTACCTATTTTTACGAACCATATTTGGTCCTATTAACTATATGGTCCCCCGTAATAGTTTTAGAGAAAGTTGACCCCTTTTACGCTGCTCGTATTCCCTTTTCTTGAAGCAAAATTCTCGGCTCCAATAATAATGATGCTTGTGGCTCCTTTTTCTCTTGAAGCAACTTCTTGACTCCTTAGTTTCAACACACACGCAGCGCTGACCACAGCATGCTGACTCTAAAACTCACGATATGTGCAGCGAGCGGTGGTAGAAGAGTCTTACCACCGTGAACCAGGTGCTATTTATTATACATAGAGTAGTTGTGTAGGTGTACCAGTATTTAGCGTAGGTGTACAATTAATATTATACACATTATTCCTGGTAGAATTTAGAGCCTTTGGCGCGTCGACACGATCGACCGTTCGTACGTAGTCATAGTAGGGGTTCCATCTATCTATTATCCCATCCATCCATCCATCATCCATCCATCCATCCATCTTCCATCTGTCCATCCGTCCATTCCATAAATTGATAGGTCCAATGAATTCACGATTGATTGGTTTTTGATCGAAGCCATTATTTTATCATTGATGATGGAATCGCAAGCAAACACGCGCACAATACTCGTAGGCACGAGAAGGAACAAAGGAACACCACACACATACCTTACGAACTTACTACGTGCCATATCACCATACATCATGCATCATCAGCAGCAGAGAGAGCACCATGCATTTCCCGAAGAGAACGGGATTGAACTCGCTGCACAACTAACTACGTAATGCCAGGAAATAAGAAATAATATATCAAGAAGGCAAAACAACGCGCGCCGACCCAGGCAAGACACATGAACAAAAAGCAACGCGGTATCATACCCACCCATCCCCATCGTCCCGCATCCCCTCCCCTGCGCTACGTAACGCCTCCGCGCCGCCAGTCCCGGGCGACGCCATACAAAACAACACACGCTACTACTACGTAGAGAGAGAAAAGGCGCCACGCCATACATACAATCAGAAAACTGCGGGCACCTTTTCTCTCTCGCTACAGGTAGTAGAACTTACACTTACTGAGTAAGAGTATAGTCAGTGCAGTCGTTGGCACATGCTCCCAGAGTTGCTTGGGGGGGGGGGGTAAGCCGCACGTTCGCCCTAACATATACCACTCACTCTGGACGAAAACATTAGGACACCATCATGTACTGATATTTATATACCAACGGCCCTTGCATTTACGCCCAGTGTGATACCAGAGGGTATAGCTTTTCTGTTTTTGTCGTCACTGCTTTTACTTTCCAGCTCAACTCACGCAACAAGCGTTTTTATGTTTACTTTTTGCCATTCATTCTGGACAACAAGGCATGCTGTTATTGTCAAGTGGCCACAAACGGGTGGGTGTCGTCGAGCCTTCCCCCCCCCCCGGTACATGTTCTCATTTTTTTTTCGCGCACAGGATGCAGCATTCCCACTGCTTGTCGACAGATAATAACTACGACGTACCAAAAGAAAATACGTATATGCCAAGTATGATATATAGCAGGTATGCATATATGCATATCGTAGCAAAACAAATGTCGGCTAAGAAAAGTGTAGTTGCACGTATGAAATTATATGTGGACAGGGAAAGAAAGCTGCCTCACGACAGCAAGACAGACGACGTCCCCGCCATCGATCGATCAAAATTAACCAGTCAACCAAGCAAGCAAGCTTTTTGGCTCCTCCTCCTGCTGCTTCTTCACTACTACTTCCTGCCTATAACTATACGTAACAACATCGTACAGATCCCGGAAGCAGCCGCCTCCGGCAAGCAAAAACAGTACCATCATAGAACCACATGCATGCACGCACGCACGTGGCTGCTGCTTCTTGCTATTGATGCCCGCCCGTCATCATCCCGCCGATTGATTCATCATCACCATCATCAATCACCATTCATTATCGTTATCGGCATGCATGTATGGTATGTGCCGTTTACATCAAACAAACGGTTCGTGTTCACCGTCAATCGTCAGCAGCACAATAATCAACCAACGTGCCCCGGCTGGTTACCTATTTACAACCCCGCCCAGAGCCGCCACCGCTGCCACCATCGCCGCCAACACCCCG
>MEHQ01003756.1:0-41798 GCA_008828725.1 Saccharina japonica | reverse complement strand
CAGAGACAATGGCGAGGGCCTGAGGGGCCTGGCACTGTCGTGACACCACAAATAGAGCCGTTCCGGCTTTATTACACGCTCGGCGGGGGACGCATCGGTGCTTGCTTCTGGCACTCAGTTGCACAGCGGCCATCATTGGCGTGGTCGGTATGGAAAAGTCAGCGCCTCTGTGCCGAAAAACCTCAGGGCGTCATACTTTGGCAACGCGTCGTCTGGCCCCAAAGCCAAGTGTGACATCGCCGTCCAAAGTCTACATGCGCCTAGAATAGAATGCGTCTCCTCGCCGAAGATACGCATACTATTCTCACCGCTTGTCGAAATCTGGACGACGATTTCTGGTTTGGCTATGGAGGCAGATGGCGCATTGCCAAATTCTGATGCCCTGAGGTCATTCAACGCGGGGGCACCGACCGACTCCCCCCCGACCAACCCCAGTAACGCCCGCCATGCAAATGACTGCCGAAAGCAACAACAGACGTTTTCCCCACCGAGCGTCTTGGCCGACTTTTGGGATCCCTTGCGTGTTCCCGGAAAATGCTTAGACACGTCTGGCGGCGTTACGTGTATATAGTGTGGTGGTGTACGGCCGTTTACGTATTTCACTCCCGGTTACCGATTTGATCTTGTTCCGCATCTTGCTTCATATTGCGCGCAACGCTTTACTTCTACTACTACTACTACTGCTACCACTAGTACTGTTACCACTACTACTACTGCTGCTGCTACCACTACCAATATGGTATGGTATCGTCCCCACGTGTTCGTTCGGGAGGAAACGCAAGGCGACGACAGAGTACAGGTGAGTGAGCGGGAGCTGCCTGCTTGTCGATTCCTTCTTGTGTTGCGGGGAAACCTCTTTCGGAGCGACACGACAGATCCCAGCGCCCCTTTTTAGTACCAGCTAGTACTGATGTCCGACCGTAACAAACACACTTCTACAGGCCTGGTTGCCCTTGAGACCATTCAAGATCCAGGTGTTACACCCGCGGCAACGACGTATTCGGTGGGCATCGAGGGAAGCGAGGGAGGGCATACATAAAGCTTTAAAAAAAAACTGCAAAATAAACGTAGACGCTACGCAACGGCTGGCGTCTGCATGTGCTGTGCTTTCTACCATAGGTTGTATTATCGCGTATGTAACGACATACATCGAAGATATTCGAGGGCACGGGGGGAAGTTTGCCTTTGGTGGTTTACGTTCGGATATCAAGACCAGCGCCGAAACGGCCTTTTTCGTTTGACCGTACCTTCTTGTGGCTGATGCTATGATATGGGGGTATGTACTATATACCTCCATTCTCACTCTAGCCTTAATTCCACACGAGCGAGTGGCTCTGTACCTTACTAAAAGTACCTGAAAAGTGTTGTATTGGCGCAGCATCACAAACAACGTCATGACGGGGCAGGTTATTTACACCAAACAATCTAAACACGTAACATTTCAAAGACAAACAGTAGTCACTCGGTCGAGAGGCTCTGGGCAACTGAAGCCAAACCAACCTCTAAACATATAACCCCCCTACCATATCACTCACCGGTCTGGCGTCCTATTTATCCCGCCTCGGGTCGTTTGGCGCATTGGCAAACGGCGTCCCAAGACGTATTCGATGCTGTGACAGCCACAGCAACCGTGCTTGAGCGACGGACGCAGAACAGTCATTATCAACACTCCGCGAGCGAGTGCGTGCATGATCGCCAAAGCCGACTGCTGCGGACGGTACTGGAGGATGGTCCACACGTCTCCTCGTCAGGGCCTGAACGCCACGATAAGCTCGCACAGACGGAGGCGCAATGAAATCATCAGTGGCATCGCCAGCGGCAATTATCGCTTCATTTTTCCGCACGCTCTGGCTCACGGAGTGTTGGTACGCCGGCCTATTCGTCTCCTCGTGCACGTTTTCACACCCCATGTGGAAGGGGCGCCTGCCTATCAGCCCATACTGCGAGCTACCCTCCTGTTGGTGGTAGTGGTTGACGGCTACGCGTTCCCTGCGCCGAGACTGGACGCGAACAACTTGCACAAGTAGACGGAGTTTCCTGCGCGCCAACAGTTCGCCGGTCAGCGCGTGCCCGGGATAAAAGCACTCACGCTGCCGCTGGATTTAAAAGCGGATAACCTCGCGTTCCCTTCTCATGGCCTCAACGCCAATAACGGCTTGGACAAGGTGAAGCAGCCGACGCACGTAGCTCCCCAATAACGCCAGGAGCAGTGCGCCTCCGTTATTCTGGACCCGCTGGGCCGCGGAGAGTTTGGCACGCCAGCATCTCCGTATCCCTGCGAAACGTTGTAGTACAATGTCGGAGAAGGGGACGCGTGGTCATCCCACCATTACCGCCAGCGGCAGCGTGAAGGAAAACAAAAGCACGATGCCCCTGGCGGTAGCGAAGGGCGGCCACGCGCCCGCTTCTCTGAGCTTGAACGCCAACGATCTGCGCAAGAAAACGGAGACGATGGCGTACTATCAGTTCTCGAGACGACGCATGTCAAACTCACGCTGCTGCTGCTGGAAGTAGTGGGAGACGTTCACGCATCGTCTGTTGAAGATGGTGCACGCCACCACAAGCTTGCGAAAGGTGAACGGCACTGGCGCACTGACCCCCGCGACCCAGCATATGCGTCATCGGAGCTGCCCGCTATGGCTGGTGGCAATGAAAGATTGACACGCTTTCCCTCCTGGAGGCCTGCCCACCATGCCTTTGCCAGAACGTGCTGCAGTACACGCGCACGAGACGGTCGAGCACATAAATCACCCCTCTCCCCCTATAAATGTATGATATATTTATCGGTCGGGTTGGCGTCGGTTGGCAACGACGCTGTAAAAGACGCCACTCGCTGCGTGAGCTAGACAACCAGGGTGCCGTTTTTGTTTTTCGGCGGTCACGAAAGCTGGCGGTCGAGTAGATGATTTGTGCGGGGTCGAGAACCATTGCTCCGCACAAGGGGAATGGTCGTATCACGTAGTGTTAATATGGTAAGGCATCCGCGAGGCAGTTACATAGTAAAACCCATTGCTGTCTCCATGAGTAGCCACACCAGAAATTAAATCAACCAATTGAAGCTGTCGTCCATATGCAAGTCGGCCTCAGAGGCGGTTCTTAGCAGGATGCAGCTCACCCTCCATGCGACTCGCCCANGCATATGCGTCATCGGAGCTGCCCGCTTTGGCTGGCGGCGAAGAAGGATTTACACGCTTTCCCTTCTGGAGGCCTGCCCACCATGACTTCGCCAGAACGTGCTGCAGTACACGCGCACGAGACGGGCAAGCACATAAACCACCCCCCCCTTGACGACCGGTCATCTCGTGCTGCAGGTTTCTTGACGAGCTCGTTTACCAGAGATACATAGCCAGAGATGGTGGTTGCCCGCCGTGATAAACCCTTGCTCAACGCGTCGGCTTTCCCGTTTTAAATACCTACATCGAATAGCGTCCCGAATAATTAGGCAGGCACAAGGATGCAGTCGCTGCAATTGCGCAGGGACGCCCCTCCCTGTACGTATGTCCCGGTTTAGGTCAAAGGTAATGGCACCATTGTGCAGGAAATTGGACAGCCGTTTCACATACGAGGAAATCACGACCCCTTGTTTCGCCTTCATCACGTTGTAAGCGATTTATTCTTCCGGTTACCTGCGGGCGCCACCGGACACGGACGCCCATAATTTAGTACATAATCTCCACACGGATTCACGCTAGTGTTAGTTGATATTAGGGATACTCCCTGCTTCGGAGAGTGGGACCGGTGTCCTGATCGGGGGGTAGTTGTATCTCACCTGAAAGTCGACTGGATATGTGGGGCGGTTATGCCCTATGTTAAAAGGACCCTGCTTCCGGTGGCGGTCGACAGAACCCAAACGAAACTGAGGCGTGCGACCTGGGGAAGGCGCGGGAAGATGGGGCGTAATCGTCGCATGCCTGATCGTATTCAAATATCCGGCACAATGGCGTGATCATCCTTGGCCGCAAAGGTCGTAACAGGGAGAATGGGGGCGCCCGTCCCTACTACGCGGTCCAAGCGACTTCCGCCGTTGTACCAGCTTACCTATCGCGGACGCCTCGTGGCGTTGTCCATAGTACTACGGGCGCCGAGGCGGATCTCCCTTGAACCACGCAGGGAAAGGGAGGTCATCGTTGGGTGCTTGGGGGTATTCCGGCCAGCATACGAAGCTGTTGTGCCCACCGTATGACTCCGGTCTCGCATTCGGGGACAATGCCGACTCTTCCGGGACATTTCCCACGCCGGACGCCTTAGGTTCTTTCACCATCTGGCAAACACCGTTTTCCCTTGATTATAATAGTACCCACATAAGCCATCATTTCTACACCGATTCCTTATGTACCTTTACTTGATATACGAGGTACCCTTGATCAGTCTGAAAATATCATGCGTATGAACAACACGAACCCTTCTGTACATCGGGCGAGAAGCGATGCCCGGTGGAACTTCTATAGACATCGTGGGGGGAACATGATGGAAGCAAACCCCACCCAGGCCTAGTATGTTGCGGTCACTGTCATCGTGCATGATGTGGGGTTCTTTATATTGCTTTTCTCCCGATTCCCAGCGCACAATGATTATAACAAAAAGTCCCTCGGAGGGTGTCCGGCGTTGACTAAAGTTCCCCCTGGACCACCGTTACCATCTCCCAGGACGGTTTGTTTTGTTGTGTCATTTTGCTAGGTTTGCACTACCTCTTGATGAACGCGTACTCCCACACGAGGTGACAGCGACGAAACAACGGCAATCAACAACCAACGACACCCATCATAGCGCCGGTCAACGATAAGGCGATTCAGGCAGAGAGAGGCCTGGTGGCACCAGGAATATATGATGGCGATGGGAAACAACACCCAACAACATACATATGGTCCACTGCTATCTACCATCCCACAACGCACACAAGTTGACGACAGTTACACATGTCATTATGTGTACTTAAAATATTAGACAGCTATGTGTTGTCTCAATTGCTTACGATGCTGGGGAAACTCATATTCTACCGCTGCTGCTGATTTTCGTGTTCTGCTCTCTCGTACCGCTGTAATTGTAGCAGGCGCCGCTCGTCGTACTCCCGAAGAGGCGTCGACTGACGGATGTCGCTGAGCTGCCTTGTGTGATGATGTGGCGATGAAAGATGGATAAGTTTCTTTTACAGCGGGTGGTCGGTAGGTAGTTGGGTCTTTGTGACCAGAGCTTGGGTTTCTGCTAGAAATAGGATTTAGAACTGCCACGAACACGGGTCTGATCGGTGCTGGGTCAGCCCTAATCTCACGCGGTGCCCGTGCCGATTCTTCATCATTTCATAGATATTCCTAGCTGTGGTAAAGTACCACGACTGCCTGTGCTGACGGGTATACGATATGAAGAAATAACGTAAGGTGAAAAAAACCACACACACCCGAACTTATACGCGCTTGATCAACATGTGACTCGATCTTGCCTTTGAAACCAACACCGCACGCAATACCCGGTGTCCCCCAGGATCACGTTATCTGTACATAATATAGTACATACGTAGGTAGACGGGGCCCTGTGACCACTACTACTGATGTATATATAGCTTGATCCTAACTGGGCACACGAGCCTGGGGCACACGGTGGGTGTGTAGTGGCTCGTGTTTTTCACTCAAATACTGTGTGGTAATAACTGCCTTTTCTCCGGCTCACTTGAACCAGCATGGAAATATCCGGGATTGTGGGGCTTTGTGTACACGTACGATCAGTGCTGCTTGTTACTTGTTTTTGCTCCGACGACGCTATCGAGCGGAAGGTCTCAAAATCTACTGAAGACATGATATGAGCAAGCGACAACTGATCGACGAGCATAAACTCGCTTAGCCCATCACGAAACAAACACCTAGGCGAGTACAGTGGAGGAAACGGGGACAGGGCGGGCTGCTATATCATTCCAGGTCTCGTGATATCTAGATGAAAGGACGGAGGAAATATGACACAGGTATGATGGGTTGAGAATCATCACACACGTTTCAGTCGCGCCCGGACATAAGCGTATCTGCTCACAGTCTCCAAGGCGTGGCATCGCTACGTGCCACTCATGTCGGCAAATGAATTCCACTGGGGTAATGCCTGCCCTGCGCTCTTGACCAGCAAACATACATCACCGCGCCCGGAGCGTATCGTGTTAAAAGTTCACATAGCTGCACCTGGAAACTACTTGAAAAGTAGCACACCGTATCTCAACCCCAATAACACGCACTGCCGGTTGATCTATGCCCAGTTGCACACACCTGGTTTGAGGTCGACAGCTCAATCCTGGTTTGCGGCAATGACGCCTTCGCAACTGAGATCGTAGCTGATGGTGGAGTGCACGACGCGATTCTATAACCAGACTCTTGCTCTGGTAACCTCCAGCCCCTGAAAGGAACGACCACGCGGTGGACACGCCGTAGACACGCCGCATGCATACGCGGATAGGACAGTGACGTTCTGACTCCTGAGAAGCCCACGGCACGATAGGGCAGGAGCATGATGCAAGTGCTCGCAAAACCATCAGCAGCGTATACGGGATCAAGACGTGTCGTGCGATCAAACTAAGTATGGAAGAGTACCACAGTTCGGCGAGCCAGCTCGTCCTCGATTGCAAACGCTCGTGATTGTGGGCAGTGGTGGCTGGCAGCCACGCGTGCCCTTCTCCCAGATTGGACGCGAAAACCTTGCCCAAGCAGGTAATGACGCCAGCCTACCAACGCCCAACGAGCCAGTGCATCCAGCACAACTGAGCAACGTTGCTGCTGGTCGTACAGGCTCATGACCACGCGTCTTCTCCTCAGGGTCTCAATGCCTCGAATTACTTTCCCAAGGGGGAGAGATGCTGACGTACGTATATCCCCCGAGCCAGTGCGCGGAGAGTATACAAAAAATAAACGCCTGCTACTGCTGGCTGTACTAGCGGGGGGGGCACTTACTATCTCATCACAGACGTAACGCCGAGGACGACTTGCTCTAGGTGAAAGCGCCGGGGACGTCTTCGACAGAGCTTCCCGCGGCACACGCGGAAGAGAAGAGCAAACTTGCACTTGTTGTAATTGTGGGCGGCATAATCATCCCGAAACCCATATCGCGGGCCTCTTTACCTTGCGCAAGTTGTCTGTTTCGTGGAGACCCTGAGGAGACGACGCGTATCCACCCGCTAAGCCAACAATATCAACCAAGACACCAGTACTGCAGAACGTAACTTCTTCAACTGTATGAAAACGGTTTGAAGCGTTAACTTCACCTTCGTCGGCGTTGCTGTGACTCCTGGGTTTGCATTCGAAGACAACATGCGCAGACCGATGTACTGCACCGGTGCCCCCACCATTGTCATATACCATCGAGCGGTGGGCCTCGGTAACGGACAAGAACATAATATGATCTCCAAGGACACAGCACACGCGTGAACGAGTGCATGTGATGAAAAAACTCCCAGAGCCATTCGCGAGGGCCTGAGGGGCCTGGCACTATCGTGAAACCACATATATAGTCGTTCCGGCTGTATTAGGCGCTCGGCGGGGGAAACATCAGTGTTTGCGTTTGGCTATCAGTTGTATGGCGGACATCATTGGCGTGGTCGGTACGGACCAGGTCGGTGTCTCCATGCCCGAAAAACTCAGGGCATCAGACTTTGGCAATCCGTCATCTACCCTCAAAGCCAAGTGTGACATCACCGTCCAGACTCTACAGGCGGCGAGAATATAATGCGTCTTCTCGTCGAGGAGACGCACTCTATTATCGCCGCCTGTAGACTCTGGATGGTGGTGGCACATTCGGTGATGAGGGCAGATTACGCATTGCCAAATTCTGATGCCCTGAGTTCATTCGACGCGGCGCCACCGACCCGCTCCCCACCGACCAACCCAAATGCAAAGCCACCATCCAAATGCCTGCCAGAAGCAACCATCAACGCTCCCCCTGCTGAGCGTCTTGGTCAGCTCCTGGGATCACATGCGTGTACACAGACAATCGTTAGGCCCTTTCTGGGAGCGTTACTTTGATATAGTGTGGTGGTGTACGGCCGTTGCATATTTCACTCCCGGTTACCGACTTTATATCGTTCCACATATTTGCATCCTAGCGCGTGCATCGCTTTACTTCTACCACTGCCACTATATTATTGCTACTACTACTACTACTACTACTACTACTACTACTACTACTACTACTACTACTACTACTACTACTACTACTACTACTACAACTACTTCTACTACTACTACTACTACTACTACTACTACTACTACTACTACTACTACTCCTACTACTACTACTACTACTACTACTACTACTACTACTACTACTACTACCACCACCAAGATGGTACGGTATCGTCCCGACGTGCTCGTTTGGGAGGAAACGCAAGGCGAGTACAGAGTACAGGCGAGTGAGCGGGACTTCTTGTATTGCGGAGAATCCTCGTTCAGAGCACCCCTATAGATCCTAGCCCCTCGTCGTTGTTCTAGTACCCATTTCCGACCGGAACGAAGAAACTTCCACAGGCATGGGTGCCCTTAAAACCCTTCGAAGTTTAATTGTTACGCCAAAGGCATGACGTATTCGCCGTGCATCGAGGGAGGTGAGGGGAGGCATACATACAAGCTTAAATAGGAATGCATATTAAATATAGACACTGTGCCACGGCAGACGTCTATATTTGTTGTGCCTCTATCATATGATGTGTTTCCGTGTATATAACAACATACGTCCAGGAGATTCGAGGGCACGGGGGGAAGCTTGCCTTTGGTGGTTTACGTTCGAGTATCAAGACGAGTGCCGAAAAGTTTTTTGTTTTTGACTGTACCTTAATCTGACTAGTGCTATGATAGGGGGATGTGTACTATATACCCCCATTTTCACCACATAATTGATGACACACGGGCGAGTGGCTCTGTACCTTACTCCAAACCTGAAACTATTGTATTGGCGCAGCGTCACAAACAACGTCATGCCGGTGCAGGTCATTTACACCATAAAGCGTAAAGACTCACGAATTCAAAGAAAAATTGAAGTCACGCGGTCGAGAGGCTCGGGGGAAAGCTTACTGTTGTTGGTTTACGTTCTAGTGTCAAGACGAGTGCCGAAACGATATTTATCTTTTGACTTTAGCTTCTTCTGACTAGTGCTATGATAGGGAGATGTGTACCATATACTCCTATTTTCAGCACCCAATTGATGGCACACGAGGGGGTGGTTCTGTACCTTACTTAACTGCTGAAAATATTGTATTGGCGCAACGTCGCAAACAACGCCATGACGGTGCAGGTTATTTACACCAAACAAGCTAAAACCGTAACATTTCAAAGACAAACAGTAGTCACTCGGTCGAGAGGCTCTGGGCTACCAAAACAAACCTAAGCTCTAAACATTTATTTCCGCCCCTGCCGTCGCACCCACCAGTCTGGCGTCCTAATTAGCCCGCCTCAGGTCGTTTGGCTTATCCGCAAACGGCGTCCGAAGAAGAATTCGTTGCCGCGGCAGCCACAGTAGACGGTTCCGGCGACAGACGCGGCGGAAGAGTGCCAATGCTCCCCGAGCGAGTGAGTGCTTGATCGCGATAGCCCACTGCTGCGGACGGTACTGGAGGATGGTCCACACGTCTCTTCGTGAGGGCCTGAACGCCTCAAGAATCCCGCACAGACGCAGGCGTAATACTCCCCCCAGTGTCATCACCAGCGGCAATTATCGCTTCATTTCGCCGCACGCTCTGGCTCATGGAGTGTTGGTACGCCGGCCTTTTCGTCTCCTTGCGAAAGTGTTTACACCCAATGTGGAAGGGGCGCCTGCCTATCAGCCCATACTGCGAACTGGTGGTAGTGGCTGACGGCTACGCGTTCCCTGCGCCGAGACTGGACGCGAACAACTAGCACAAGTGGACGATGTCTTCTACGTGCCAGCAGTCCGCGAGTCAGCGCGTGTCCAGGATGAAAAACACGCACGCTGCTGTTGGATGTTTAGGCGGATAACCTCGGGTTCCCTTCTCATGGCCTGAACACCAATAACGGCTTGAACAAGATGAAGGAGCCGACGAACGTAGCTCGCTAAAACCGCCAAGAGCAGGGCTCCTCCGTTATTCTGCACCCGCTGGGCCGCGGGAAGCTTGGCACGCCAGCGTCTCCGTCCCCATGCGAAATATTGTAGTACAATGTCGGAGGAGGGGACGCGGGGCCGTCCACCATTACCGCCAACGGCAGCGTGAAGGAAAACAAAAGCACGATGCTGCTGGCGGTAGTGAAGGGCGGCCGCGCGCCCGCTTCTCTGAGGTTGAACTGCAACGATCAAGCAAGAAGACGAAGAGGATGGCGTACTAACAGTCCCCGAGACAGCATGGCAAACTCACTCTGCTGCTGCTGGAGGTAGTGAGAGACGCCCACGCATCGTCCATTGAAGATGGTTCACGCCTCAACCAACGTGCCCAAGGTGAACTGCACTGGCGCACCAACCCCCGCGACCCAGCATATGCATCATCGGAGCTGCACGCTTCGGCTGGCGGTAATGAAGGATTGACACGCTTGCCCTCCTCGAGGCCTTCCCACCATACTTTTGTCAGAACGTGCTGCAGTACACGCGCACGAGACGGGCAAGCACCTAAAGCACCCGCCCCCATTGACGACCGGTCATCTCGTGCTGCAGGTTTCTTGACGAGCTCTTTCACCAGAGATACATAGCCGGAGATGGTTGTCGCAGGCCGTGATAAACCCTTGCTCAGCACGTCGGCTTTCCCGCTTTAAAAACCTGCATCGAATAGAGTCCCGAATAATTTGGCAGGCACAACGGATGAAGTAGCTGCAACTGCGCAGGGACGCCCCTCCCTGTACGTGTGTCCCGGTTTAGGTCAAAGGTATTGGCACCATTGTGCAGGCAATTGGACAGCCGCCTCACGCACGAGGAAATCACGACCCCTTGTTTCGTCTTTATCACGTCGTAAGCGATTTGTTCTTCTAGGTTCCGACGGGCGCCACCGGACACGGACGCCCATAATTTTGTACATAATCTCCACACGGATTCACTCTAGTGCTAGTTGAGATTAGGGATACTCCCTGCTTCGGAGAGTGGGACCGGTGTCCTGACCGGGGGGTAGTTGTATCTCACCTGAAAGTCGACTGGATATGTGGGGAGGTTATGCCATATGTTTAAACCACCCTGCTTCCGGCGGCGCCCGCCAGAAGCCAAATGAAACTGAGGCGTGCGACCTGTGGAAGGCGCGGGAACATGGGCCGTTGTCGTCGCATGCGAGATCGTATCCCAATATTGGGCCCAATAGTGTGATCATCCTTGGCCGGAAAAGGGCCAAACATGGGGGAAGGGGGCACCCCTCCCTTCGCTGCGTACCTGTTTACCTATCGCGGAAGCCCCGTGGCGTTCTCCAGAATGCTACGGGCGCAGAGGCGGATGTCGCTCGAAACACGCAGCGAAGGGAGGACCATCGCTGGCTGTGTGGCGTATTCCGGTCCAGGATACATGACGCTGGAATGCCCGCCGAATGACCCCGGTCCCGTATTCGCGGACAACGCCGCCTCTTCCGGCACATTTCCTACGCCGTACGCCTTACGTTCTTCAAAAACGTCTGGGAAACACCGTTTTCCCTTGACTAGTATCAACATAAACCATCATTTCTACACTGATTCGATATCTACCTTTACTTGAGATACGAGCTACCCCTGATCAGTCTGGAAATAAAATGAGTATGGAGAACAAAAACCCTTCCGTACATCGGGCGAGTTATGAGGCCCGCTGGAACTACTGTAGACACCGCGGCGAAACAATGGTGGAAACAAACCCCACCCAGGCCTATTCAGTTGCGGTCGCTGTCATCATGCATGCTGTGGGGTGCTTGAGCTTGATTGTCTCCCGATTCCCAGGGTACAACACAAATAATTTAAAGTCCACCAGGGGGCGTCCGTCGTTGACTAAAGTCCGCCTTGGACCACCGTTATCACCTCCCAGGAGGGCTTGTTTTGTTGCGTCCTTTGCTAGGGTTGTACTACCTCATGATCAACACGTACGCCCACACGAGGTGGCAGCGACGAAACAACGGCAACCAACAAACAACGACAACAACTATGAAAGCGCCGACGAACGATAAGCCGATTCAGACAGAGAGAGGCTGGGGGACACAAGGACTAGATGATGGCGATGGGAAACAATACCCAACAGCATATATGTGGTCCACTGCTATCTACCATCCCACAACGCACACGAGTTGATGACAGTTACACGTGTCATTCATCGTAAGTAATTTCCTAGACAGCTGTGTTGTCTCAATTCCTTACAATGCTGGGGAAAACTCCTATTCTACCGCGCTGATTTGTGCGTTCTGCTCTCTCGTTCCACTGTAATTTTCGCGGCCTCCGCTCGTCGTACTGCCGAATAGGTGCCAACTGACGGATATCGTTGAGCTTCCTTGTGCGATGATGTGACGGTGAGATATGGATATGTTCCATTTCCAGCGGGTGGTCGGCACGCAGTTGAGGTTTTGTGACCAGAGCTTGGGGTTCTTCTTTAAAAAGGATGAAGAACCACCACCTACACCGGGTGTGATTGGCGCTGGGTCAGCATTAATCACGCCCGGTGGCCGTGTCGGTTCTTCACCCTGTTCATAGATAATCCAAGCGGTGGTAAAACATCACGACTGCCTATGCTGACGCGTATACGTTATGCAGAAGTAACGTAATGTTAAACGAACCACACACACACAAACGCACACGTACGTGATCAATTGATGACTTGAGCGGACCTTTGACAACAACACCCTACGTAATCCCTGACGTTCAAGAGGAGCACGCCATCTCTAATTTATACTACTGCCGTGTATATAGCTCGATCATAACTGGGCACACGAGCCCGGGGCACACGGTGGGTATGTATGAGCTCGTGTGTTTCAGTCTAATACTGTGCGGAAAGAACAGTCTTTGCTTCGGATCATTTGAACCAGCATGGAAATGCCCGGGATTGTGGGGCTCTATGTACACGAACGGTCACTGCTGCTTGCTACTTGTTGTTGCGCTGACGATGCTATCGAGCGGAAAGTCTCATAAGCTACTGACGACATGATACGAGCAAGGACAACTACTACTGTAGTCAACGAGCACAAACGCGTCTAGCCTACCGAGAGACGAACACAAAGGCGGGTACAGTAGAGGGAACCGGGGCAGGGCGGGCTGCTATATCATCCCAGATCTCGTAAAACCTAAAGGAAAGCACGGAGGCAATGTATTTGACACAGAGATGAGGGGTTGAGAAATATCACACATCTTTTAGTCGCCACTGAATACGAGCTTCTCTGCTGACAGCTTCCAAGGCGTCGCATTGCTCTGTGCCACTGACCTTGGGAAGTGAATTCCAGTCGGGTAATGCCTGGTCTGTCTCCTTGACCAACAAACAGACATGACCGAACTCGGAGCGTCTCGTGTTAAGAGTTCACATAGCTGTACCTGGAAAGGCCTTGCAAAGTAGTACACCGTATATCATCGCCAACAACACGCACTGTAGAATTATCTATGCCCAGTTGCACATACCTGGTTTGAGGTCCACAGCTCCATCTTGGTTGGCGTCAATGACGCCTCGACAACTGATATCATAGCTGATGGTGGGGTGGACGGCGCGATTCTATAACCGGACGCCTGCCCTGGTGCACCTCCAGGCCCTGAAAGGCACAGCCACGCGGTGGGCATGCCACAGACAAGCCGTATGCATACGCGGATAGGACAGTGGCGTTCTGACTCCTGGGGAGCCCACGGCACGATAGGGCAGGAGCATGATGCCGTTCCCGAGGTAACGACGTGTCGTGCGATAAGACTATGTAAGGAAACGTACTAAAGCTCGACGAGCCAGGTCGTCCTGGATTACGAAGGCACGCTATTGTGGGCAATGGTTGCTGGCAGCCACGCGTGCCCTCCGCCGAGGTCGGAAGGGACCGATTCGCCCAAGCAAACAGTGACGCCAGCCTACCAACACCCTACGTGCCAGTGCATACAGGATAACTAAGCAACGTTGCTGCTGGTCATACAGGCGGATGGCTACGCGTCTTCTCCTCAAGGGCTCAATACCTCGACAAACTTGCCCGAAAAGGAGATATGCGGACGTGCCAACATCTCCCGGGCCAGTGCGTGGAGGGTATAAAAAACTGTAAACACCTGCTATGCTATTGATGGCTGTACGAGCGGGTGGACACGTACCATCGCATCACAGACGTAACGCCAACGAGCACTTGCTCTAGGTTAATGCGCCGGGGACGTCTTCGATAGACCCTCTCGCGGCGCACAAGGAATAGAAGAGCGATATCTCATTTGTCGTGCTTGTGTGCCACAGATTCGTCCTAAACATGTATCGCGGGCGTCTTCACCTTGCGCAAGTCGTCAGTTTCTTGCAAACCCGGAGGAGAGGACGCGTATCCACCCGCCAAGCCAGAAATATCAACAAGGGCACCAGTACTACAGAGTGTATTATCTACACCTGTATAAAAACGGTTTGAAGCGGTAACCGTACCTTCGTCGGCGTCACTGTGACGCCCGGGTTTGCATTCGAGGTTGTCATCGAAGACCCCATGCTCGAACTGATGTACTGCACCGATACCCCCGCCGTTGTCATATATATCCGTGAGCGGCGGATATTCGGCACGTACAAAAAAACAATTTTCTCCCCGAGGACACAACACACGAGTGAAGAAGTGTATGTGAAGCAAATACTCTCAGAGACAGTGGCGAGGGCCTGAGGGGCCTGGCATTCGTCGTTCGTTCCGGCTATATAAAGCGCTCGGCGGGGGAAGCATCGGTGTTTGCTTCTGGCAACAAATTGTATGGCGGCTCTCATTGGCGAGGTCGGTTTGGATCAAGTCGTTGCACCCCGGGAGAAAAAACTAAGGGCATCATATCTTGGGAATGCGTCATCTGCCCTCAAAGCCAAGTGTGACATCCCCATCCAGAGTCTACAGGCGGCGAGATTATAATGCGTCTTCAGACATGCAATAAAGCCAGAAGACGCATTATAATCTAGCCGCCGGTAGCCTCTGGATGGGGCTGTCAAACTTGATTTAGCGGGAAGATGACACATTGCGAAGTTGTGATGCCCTGAACTATTTCGACTCGGGGGCACCGACCTTCCCCCCACTCACCACGCCATTGACTGCCGCCATACAAATGACGGCCAGAATCAACCACCGACGCTTCCCCCGTCGAGAGTTTCGTGGATATCTTGGGGGCAAACGCGCGTAAACAGACGGTATCTATACAGTTTGTGGGGGCATTACGTGCATATAGTGTGGTGGTGTACGGCCGTTACATATTTCACTCCCGGTTCCCGATTGTAGTTCGTCCCGCATCTCTGTATCCTGTTGCGAGCATCGCTTTACTGCTACTATGATACTGCTATCACTACTGCTACTACTACTACTACTACTACTACTACTACTACTACTACTACTACTACTACTACCACTACCAATGTGGTACGGTATCTTCCAGACGTGTTCTTTCGGGAGGAACGCGAGGCCAAATCATAGTACAGGCGAGTGAGCTGGAGTTGAGCGCTTGACGGTTCCTTCTTGTGTTGCGAAGGATCCTCATTCAGAGCGCCCCGACAGATCCCAGCCCCCTTTTTTAGTACTAGCTAGTACGTATGTCCGACCGTAACAAACGAACTTCCACAGGCCTGGTTGCCCTTGAAACCCTTCCAGATCTAGGTGCTACACCCACGGCAACGAAGCATTCGGGGGCCATTGTGGAAGGCGACGGAGGCCATACAGAAAGCCTTAAACCAAACTTCATAGTAAACGTAGACGCTACGCAACGGCTGGCGTCTGCATGTGTTATACCTACCGTATGTTGTGGTTTTTTTGTGTATGTAACAAAATCCGTCCAAGAGATTCGAGGGTACGGGGGGAAGCTTGCCTTTGGTCGTTTACGTTTGGATACCAAGACAGTGCCGAAAAGGTATTGGTCTTTGGACTGTAACTTCTTCTGACCGTACCTTCTTCTGACAAGTGGTATGATAGGGGGTATGTACTATATACCCCCATTTTCAGCAGCGAGTGGCTCTGTACCTTACTAAAACAAACTGAAAATATTGTATTGGTGCAGCGTCACGAACAACGTCATGACGGTGCAGGTTATTCACACGAAAAAAACTAAACAGTTAACATGGCAAAGACAAACAGTAGTCACTCGGTCGAAAGGCTCTGGGCAACTGGAACACAACTAACCTCTAAACATATGACCGCCCCTACCGTGGCGCCCACCGGTCTGGCGTCCTAATTGTCCCGCCTCAGGTCGCTTGGCCAATTGACGAACGCCGGCCGAAGAAGTATTCGCTGCTGTGGCAGCCACAGTAGCCGTTCTTCAGCGACGGACGCGGCGAAATATTGACAACACTCCGCGAGCGAGTGCGTGTTTGATCGCAAAAGACCACTGCTGCGGACGGTACTGGAGGATGGTCCACACGTCTCCTCGTCAGGGCCTGAACAACACAGGAAGCTCGCACAGACGCAGGTGTAATACCCCCATCAGTGTCATCACCAGCGGCAATTATCGCTTTATTTTGCCGCACGCTCTGGCTCACGGAGTATTGGTACGCCGGCCTATTCGTCTTCGTGCGCAAGTTTTCACACCCAATGTGGAAGGAGCGCCTGCCTATCAGCCCATACTGCGAGCTACCCTGCTGGTTGTGGTAGTGGCTGATGGCTACGCGTTCCCTGCGCCGAGACTGGACGCGAACAACTTGCACAAGTAGACGGAGTTTCCTGCGTGCCAACAGTTCGCGGGTCAGCGCGTGCCCAGGATAAAAGCACTCACGCTGCCGCTGGATTTAAAAGCGGATAACCTCGCGTTCCCTTCTCATGGCCTCAACGCCAATAACGGCTTGGGCAAGGTGAAGCAGCCGACGCACGTAGCTCCCCAACACCGCCAGGAGCAGTGCGCCTCCGTTACTCTGCACCCGCTGGGCCGCGGAGAGTTTGGCACGCCAGGGTCTCCGTCTCCTTGCGAAATGTTGTAGTACAATCTCGGAGAAGGGGGCGCGTGGTCATCCACCATTACCACCAGTGGCAGCGTGAAGAAAAATAAAACACGATGCTGCTGGCGGTAGTGAAGGGCGGCCGCGCGCCCGCTTCTCTGAGGTTGAACTGCAACGATCAAGCAAGAAGACAGAGACGATGGCGTAATAACAGTCCCCGAGACCACGCATGCCAAACTCACGCTGCTGCTGGAGGTAGTGAGAGACGCTCACGCATCGTCTCGTGAAGATGGTGAACACCACAACGAACGTGCGCAAGGTGAAC
The DNA here is from genome assembly GCA_008828725.1 of Saccharina japonica. Taxonomy (NCBI): domain Eukaryota; class Phaeophyceae; order Laminariales; family Laminariaceae; genus Saccharina; species Saccharina japonica. The sequence continues at coordinate 24,535 of MEHQ01003756.1, read as the reverse complement.
GGCACTGGCGCACTAGCCCCCGCGACCCAGCAAATGCATCATCGGAGCTTCACGTTTTGGCTGGCGGTAATGAAGGATTGACACCCTTGCCCTCCTCGAGACCTTCCCACCATACTTTTGTCAGAACGTGCTGCAGTACACGCGCACGAGACGGGCAAGCACATAAACCACCCCCTCCCCCCTCATAAATATATGATATATTTATAGGTTGGGTTGGCGTCGGTTGGCAACGACGCTGTAAAACACGCCACTCGCTGCGTGAGCTAGACAACCAGGGTGCCGTTTTTTTTTGTTATTTGTTTTTGGCGGTCACCAAAGCTGGCGGTCGAGTAGATCATTTGTGCGGGGTGAAGAACCTTTGTTCCGCACAAGGGGAATGGTCGTATCACGTAGTGTTAATATGGTAAGGCGTCCGCGAGGCAGTTACATAGTAAAACCCATTGCTGTCTCCGGAAGTGGCCACACCAGAAATTAAATTAACTCATTGAAGCTGTCGTCCATATGCAAGTCCGCCTCAGAGGCGGTTCTTAGCAGGATGCAGCTCACCCTCCATGCGACTCGCCCAATACCTCACGGCGTTTCGCGCTTGGTGCAAGCAATGTCTGCCTGGTTGGTGAAAACCCAACGCGCTCCGTCCCGGCATTGTAGGGATGCGAGGGTCTATGGTCATATGACTACGGCCGTGCACAACATGAGTACACCCCCCCCCCCATTGACGACCGGTCATCTCGTGCTGCAGGTTTCTTGACAAGCGTTTTCACTAGAGATACATAGCGGTCGCAGACCGTGATAAACCCATGCTCAACACATCGACTTTCCCGACTTAAAGACCTACATCGAATAGCGTCCCGAATAATTAGGCAGGCACAACGGATGAAGTCGCCGCAACTGCGCAGGGACACCCCTCTCTGTACGCGTGTCCCGGTTTAGGCCGAACGTATCGGAACCATTGTGCAGGCAATTGGACAGCTGCCTCACACACGAGGAAACCGCGACCCCTTGTTTCGCCTTTATCACGTCGTAAGTGGTTCGTTCTTCCAGTTACCTGCGGGCGCCATCGGATGCGAGCACCAATAATATAGTGCATAATCTCCAAACGAAGTTACTCTAATGTTAGTCGAGATTAGAGATACTCCCTGCTTCGGAGAGTGGGACCGGTGTCCTGACCGGGGGGTAGTCGTATCTCACCTGAAGACGACTGGATATGTGGGGAGGTTATGCCATATGTTGAAAGGACCCTGCTTCTGGTGGCGCCCGCCAAAAGTCAAACGAAGCTGAGGCGTGCGACCTGGGGAAGGCGCGGGAAGATGGGGCGTTATCGTCGCATGGGATATCGTATTCCAATATCCGGGACAATAGTAAGTGTGATCATCTTTGGCCGGAAAAGGGCCAAACAGGGAGGAAGAGGTCACCCATGTAAGCGAGGCGGTCCAAGCGGCTTCCGCCGTTGTACCTGCTGAATTATCGCGGAAGCCCCGTGGCGTTCTCCATAAAACTGTGGGCGCAGAGCCGGATCTCACTTGAACCACACAGGAAAGGGAGAGGCATCGTTGGCTGCGTGGCGTATTCCGGGCCAAATACATGACGCTGTTGTGCCCGCCGTATGGCCACGGTCTCGCATTGGGGGACAACGCCGCCTCTTCCGGCACATTTCTCACGCCGTACGCCATAGGCTCTTCCGACATCTGGCAAATACCTTTTTCCCTTGACTAATGTCAACATAAACCATGCTTTTTACACCGATTTAATATTTACCTTTACTTGATATACGATCTACCCCTGATAAGTCTGGAAATGTCATGAGTATGAAGAACACTAGCCCTTCTGTACATCGGAGCGAGAAGCGATGCCCGGTGGATCTCCTATAGACACCGTGGGGGGAACATGATGGAAGAAAACCTCACCCAGGCCTAGTATGTTGCGGTCACTATCATCGTGCATGATGTGGGGTTCTTTGTATTTGTTTTCTCCTGATTCCCGGCGCACCATAATAATAATATAAAGTCCCCCGGGGGGCGTTCGGCGTTGACTAAATGGCCCCCTGGACCACCGTTATCATCTCCCAGGAGTGTTTCTTTTGTGGGGTCGTTTGCTAGGTGTGTACTACCTCTTGATGAACGCATCCTCCCACACGAGGTGGCAGCGACGAAACAACGGCAACCAACAACCAACAACACCTATCATAGCGCCAGTCAACGATAAGACGATTCAGACAGAGAGAGGCTGGGTGGCACCAGGACTAGATGATGGCGATGGGAACCAATATCCAACAACAATCATATGGTCCACTGCTATCTACCATCCCACAACGCACACAAGTTGACGACAGGTACACATGTCATTATGTGTACTTAAAATATTAGACAGCTATGTGTGGTCTCAATTAATTAATATGCTGGTGAAACAAGTGTTCTACCGCTGCTGCTGAACTTTGGTGTTCTGCTCTCTCGTACCACTGTAATTGTAGCGGGCCCCGCTCGTCGTACTCCCGAAGAGGTGCCGACTGCTGGATGTCGTTAAGCTGCCTTGTGTGATGATGTGGCGATGAGAGATGGATGTGCTTCATTTCAAGCGGGTGGTCGGTAGGCAGTTGGGGATTTGTGACTAGAGCTTGGGGCTGTATAAAAAAGAGGAAGCACCGCCGCGAACACCGGGTGTGATTGGTGCCGGGTCAGCCTTAATCACACCCGGTGTCCGTGCCGGTTCTTCACCATTTTGATAGGAAATCCAAGCTGTGGTAAAGTACCACGACTGCCTGTGCTGACGATGCAGAAATGCCGCAATGTGAAAATAACCACACACAGACGAACGCACACACACGTGATCAACCGATGACTTGATCGGGCCTTTGACAACAACACCGCACGCAATCCCTGGTGTTCTCGAGGAGAACGTCATATCTACATTATATAACACATACGTACGTAGACGGGGCCCTGTGATCACTACTACTGCTATATATATATAGCTCGATCACAACTGGGCACCCGCGCCTGGGGCGCACAGTGGGTGTGTAGTGGCTCGCGTGTGTCCATGAAATACTGTGCGGTAAGAACTGTCTTTTCTTCGGCTGACTTGAATCATCATGGAAATAACCAGGATTGTGCGGCTCGATGCACACGTACGATCACTGCTGCTTGTTACTTGTTGTTGCGCTGACGATGATATCGAGCGGAAGGTCTCATAACCTACTGAAGACATGATACGAGCAAGCACAAGTAGTCGAGGAGCATAAACGCGCTTAGACCGTCGCACGACAAACACCAAGGCCGGTACAGGAGGGGAAACGGGGGCAGGGCGGGCTGCTATATCATCCCAGGTCTCGTAAAACCTAAAGGACGGAGCAATGGAATTATCACAGAGATGATGGGTTGAGAAGTATCACACAGATTTGAGTCGCCTCTAAATACGAGCGTCTCTGCTGACAGCTTCCAAGGCGTCGCATTGCTCTGTGCCACTGACCTCTGGAAGTGAATTCCAGTGAGGTAATGTCTGCTCTGTCCTCTTGACCAACAGACATCACCGCACCCGGAGCGTCTTGTGCTAACAGTTCACATAGCTATACCTGAAAACTCCTTGCAAAGTAGTACATCGTATATCAACGCCAGTAACACGCACTGCAAAAACGAGCTATGCTCAGTTGCACACACCTGGTTTGAGGTCGTCAGCTCCATCTTGGTTTGAGTCAATGACGCCTCGGCAACTACGATATTAGCTGATGGTGGAGTGCACGACGCGATTCTATAACCGGTCGCTTGGTCTGGTATCCCTGCAGCCCCTGAAACGCACAACCACGCGGTGGACACACCGCAGACACGTCGTATGCATACGCGGGTAGGACAGTGACGTTCTGACACCAGAGGAGGCCACGGCACGATAGGGCAGGAGCATGATGCAAGTGCTCGCAAAATCAACACGACCGTTCACGGGGTATGGACGTGTCGTGCGATAATACTGAGTAAGGAAGCGTGCTAAAGCTCGGTGAGCCAGCTCGTCCTGGATTACGAAGGCACGCTATTGTCGGCAATGGTGGCTGGCAGCCACCCGTGCCCTCCTCCCATTTCGGAAGGGACCGATTTGCGCAAGAAAATAGTGACGCCAGCCTACCAACACCCTACGCGTCAGTGCATACAGGATAACTAAACAATGTTGCCACTGGTCGTACAGGCGCATGGCTACGAGACTCCTCCTCAAGGTCACAACGCTTCGAGTAACTTGCCCAAAGAGGAGAGATGCTGACGTACCTATATCCCCCGAGCCAGAGCGTGGAGGGTATACAAAATATGAACGCCTGCTATGCTATTGCTGGGCGTACTAGCAGGTGGCCACGTACCATCTCAACACGGGCTGAACGCCAAGGACGACTTGCGCTAGGTGGAGAGAAGGCGCGGGGGACGTCTTTGATGGAACTTCCGGTGGCACACGAGGAAAAAGCGAGCAAGCTTGCACTTGTCGTAATTGTGTGCCGCAGAAGCACCCCGAAACGATATCGCGGGCGTCTTCGCCTTGCGCAAGTCGTCTGTTTCATGCAGACCCTGAGGAGACGACGCGTTTCCACCCGCCAAGCCAATAATGCCAACACGGTACCAGTACTACAGAGTGTATTATCTACACCTGTATGAAATCGGTTTGAAACGTTAACCCCACCCACCCCACCTTGGTCGGCGTTGCTTTGATGCCAAAGGTTTGCATTCGAGGTTGCCATCGAAGACGCCATGTTTGAACCAATGTACGGCACCGGTGCCTCCGCCGTTGTCATATACGATCGAGCGGGGGACATTGGTCACGGACAATAACATAATATTATCCACAAGGGCACAACACGCGAGTTAAGAAGTGCATGTGACGCAAAGACTACCGGAGCCATTGGCGAGGGCCAGAGGGGCCTGGAACTGTCGTGAAACCACAAATTTAGTCGTTCCATCTGTACCAAGCGCTCGGCGGGGAAAGCATCGATGATTGCGTCTTTGTGGACGTGGTCAGTAGGTAGCAGGTCGATGTCCCAGCCTCGAAACAACTCAGGGCTTCAGATCTTGGCAGTGCGTCATCTGCACTGCGAGCCAAGTGTGACATCCCTATCCAGAGTCTACAGGTGGCGAGATTATAATTCGTCTCCTGACATGCAAGAACGCCAGAAGATGCATTATAATCTAGCCGTCTGTAGACTCTGAATGGCGATGTCACACTTGATGTTGCGGGAAGATGAAACATTGCCAAATTATGACGCCCTGAGAATATTCGGTGCGGGGGCACCAGCCAACAACCCACCGACCACGCCAATTAAGGCCGCCATACAAATGGCTGCCCAAAGCAACCACCGACGTTTCTCCCGTCGAGCGTCTCGATTAAGCCTTGGGAACAAACGCGCGTACACAGACGATGTATATACAGGTTTCGGGGGCGTTACGCGTATAGAGTGTTGTGGTGTACAGCCGTTGCATATTTCACTCCCGGTTACCGATTGTATGTCGTCCCGCATCTTTGTATCCTGTTGCGAGCATCGCTTTGCTCCTAGTACTGCTACTGTGATACTACTACTACTGTGCGTGGGCCCTCGGCTGTCATGCCTGACGGCAGTTCAAACGCTTCATGGGTCGATAGGCTATTTTGCCGGGAATCCGTATTGCTTTGCGAGGAGCTATCGTCGCCAAGTTGCTTGGTCAAAAGCTATACGTGAACCCCACCAGCGCAAACTGCGCACGTGAGGGTAGCCGTGCGGCCCAATTGCCTCATAATGTGACGTAATGTTTGCCAGACGCACCGCCAGAAGCGCACAACTCAGGCTCGCGGGGTTCACGTCAGGCGACCGACACCAGCCACATGCTCCGATACGGCCGCCAAAGGTGTTAACGGTGATAGCTCTTTGATCGTAATATCGAATTCCCCGCCCAAGAGACACAGGGCCGATAGCTCCCTCCAAACGGTGACAGGCACGACCGGATGTACTCGAACCGCGCAGCGAGGGTCGTTTGTTTTAGCCAAGCGTGGCTTTTTGCCGGGTATTGGAAATTACACCGGAACCCCCCCCCACGAGTGCACAACGGGGTATACATCGATATAATTTATCGGATCGGTTGAGTGCACGCTATCTCATTCCTTGATTCGAATGTCAGCCGGGACATTTAACCGTAGCGTTCGGCAGTTCTGAGAGGTTGCCTTCCCAGGTAGTGTCACCTTATCGTCTGTCGATGGTGTGATATACGGACTCTGGACCCCGTCTTCCACATCCCAGTTCAAGAAACGTCTGCGCACATCACCTCCTTACACAATATAGGCGGGTTGTCAGCGACTGAGGGCTAACCGGGAACTTCCAAACTAGACATGGTCAACAATACAACAACGACGATTGGTGGGTTTACGATGTGTGGTAACTTGGCCGAGAACACACCACGATATACGTCTAGCTGTTTATACGTATACTGCGGCAAGCAAGGTTTGATGAAGAGTTCCACTCTCGTATGGATGCCCACCCATCGTACACGAATCATGTTACGTAACCGTTGACAGCATAATGTTGGACTGTGCGTTGGTTACGGGCCCAACCTCGCGTGCGATATCATCTTGGTACATGACCCACACCTTGGTGTCGCCGCAGTTCCCGTGTATGTGAGAGCACCAGACTTTCCCATGGCAGCGTTCGGCATACCGTAGATTAAGAGCAGAGTACCTTCGAGCCATGGCTGGGCTAACCAAGCGTCTACTATCGAAGCCTTGTGCTGCTGCGAGACATTCAATAGGGTGGAACATATGGTTGCCTCGTGGTAACTACATATTCCGTCCTATTGGGTGTCTCACAAGCACAGCGCTTCGACAACACAAGTTTGGTCAGCCCCGTCGTGGTTCGATGGCTCAGGACCCTTGACCGCCGGCATGACAAACGCCTCCACGAGAACGTGCAGTGCCCGCATAGACCCGGACCGGGCCGTGATACTTATACGTATGTGAATCCCGTAACACGGACAGGAGCATTTGGGCAGGCAACCATTGTATTATGGACGTTTACATAACAGTCGTGTTGTTTATAATAGGATGGCCTGCAAATGTAGACTGGGTTTTCTACAGACCATTAGTCGCTAACACATCGATTAAACCATGCATCGTTGGCCGTTTCAGCGTGGCCACCGCGTGCTCGAATGTGATCGACACGTTGTTAACTATGTCGAGTGCAGGAGCCACAGCAGTAACCCTCGGTATGGATTAAAGCGTGATATAAATTAAAGACAGTCTGGACGGCGACACGACAAGCCCTAAACACTGGCACGGCACCGCATCCCTTGGTGCTGCCGAAGAAACACCCGCTCCCAGAAACTATTCCTCGAGCTCCCTAAATTCAGAGAGCCTGCCCTGCAGCCTAAAACCGAATGGAAAGCCGTCGATGGCGCGAAAATTACAGCATACGCCTACGGTATTGCCGTACCTCTCATGTGCTGGTGCTGCAGCCGCCGTTGGCGCATCTCTTCCAGACCCATGTCTGCCGTACCCGTTGAGCGATGAACCTCGGACAGGGTCAATCACAGTGTGTACGTGTCGAAGTTGTTGGCGTCATTAGAGAAGGAAAAGTCATTGCGCCGAAGCAAAGTCCCGTACAGACTCCGCTTGGTACCCAGTTGCCTAGCACAAAGAGGGAATTATGTGGCATCAGTGTCTCTTTTCGACCACATGTCGGTAACACTATCGCCACTAACTGCCAGTTCCATACCCACTTATTTGACGGAACTCTCGTCAGTGGGCATTGATATGTGGCTTGTGCCGGATGACTGGTGGGCACACAACCGTGAGTGATTTGACACCTCTCGTTCACTGAAACTTCCTGGGTATTTCATTTATATACCCTGGAATAGCAAGGTCATAGCTTACTCTGCTTGATACACCTGATGGCCAAGCCGGTGACCGCCAACTAATCCACAGCATTCCGATGAGTCCGTCTTCTTGCGCTCCCCGCTGCCGGGAAATCTTGTTTCCGGTAGTCGTGTATAAAGCTTTCACTGCAACATGCGGCTTGTTTTAGTTGCGGCAGGAGCGTGCTTCAAAACGAAAGATTCCCTCCGGTTGCCCCAGCAAACCTTGCCCCACAAAACTGTGGTATAACAGGCCTGCACAAGCGTGTACTGGTCCCTGAGAGGGGGCGGCGGGGTGGGGAGCACCGGCTAGCTGTGGGGGATGTTTTCCGTGGCTCTTGTGGCTACCTCTTCATATTTCCCGGCAGATTGCATTTTGGCGATACCTCGTGCAGTCGTGTTTTGTACCGATCTATTTGGAAGACCTCCACGCCTTACGTAAGCATTCCCTGTAACAACCGCTTGCCGTTTCGAACGGGTAGTGGCGAAAGTAGTGCGTGTCGTCAGCCCCCCGTTTTGGCGCTGTCTTGGCTGTGACGTCACAGTGAAAGAAGCCCTTAACTGGATACTAGGCGAAATGTCAAGGCATCGCTGCAGGGAAGTATCTGTCTTGAGGGGTCCAGGACTGTATGACTACGTGCCGAAGTGTGCTTCAGAATGATTGGCGACATACCATATTTCTATGCAGTGTGCGGGGCAGAGTAGACCGAGCTATGAGAGAAAACTCGGCTTGTGACAGTATCTCTCGTTGACACCTTTTGTTTATCTTTGTAACGCGCTTCACACGAAATACCGTCGGAATGCGAACATGTCGCACCGTTCTGTCGAGTGCGTCGCAATACCGGGATATATTAATTACTGTCACATTTCCAGCTATTCTGAAGCATATAAGGAGTGTACCGATCTATGAAGAAACACCGACACGCCTCACCGCAGGAGCTCTCCGTATAAGCATATTGCCCTTTCGAACGAGCGCCAAGACATGTCAGGGGTGTCGCCAAGGCACTCTTGGAGACCCATCTTTACCGTGACGCTTGGCAGATAACGATACAGGCCTCCCTAAACGATGCCACTGCCGGCACGCTCTACGTGAGCGACTGATCGCGCGAAAGGGCAATATATTGCTACGGGGGAATCCCACGTAAGACGTGGAGGCATTTCTGCATAGAAGAGATTCGATACATGGCCCCCGATTGCTTCAGAAAGGTTGGCAACATGGCATGTTTTCATCTGCCATCTACGTGGCAGAGCAGACAGAGATGCGCGCAATTTTTGGTTTTCGGGTAGTATATTGGTTGGAATGTATTATAAAAAGTAAGTGTGGCCGAGCTCGCGTGTAGCGACTGAGTGGTGGTGGTGGTGGTGGTGGTGAAAGGGGGGGGTGAGAGAATTATCGTTGCCCTAAACTGTACACACAGTTTTGGGTACTACTGACCCACGATCTTACAGAACGGCTGACAGGCAGTACAGCAATGTCAGACTATCAAGTACCTATACATATATATATATAAACCGTAAACCAAGGGCCGACCACGCGGCGACCATCTGCTAACCGTGCCGGTACAAACACATCTAGCCGAACAAGATCAATTTAGCCCACACCCACGGCGATCATTTCATCAACCCAAGGCTATCCATACCTCGGCTCGTCGACGTGGTTGCCAACGATGTGGAGCACGTACAGGAATACTCCTCCTACGCCCACCTGTATGTTATCGCGGAACGCGTCTCTCCAAAAGGACAGGAACCCACACGTTCGGGGACAATCGACGAACGGCAGTTGAGGCACGGCCGGCTGTTCCACTCTTACACCACCCCCGTTTTGCCAGCAGCTGCTGGACAAACGCTGGCACATTAAACCGCGGCAGTCGCATGACGCCCGTTAACGCAGGAGCATTGCCGACGCGGGGCATATTGTGCTTCAGACTGGCATGGTCTCGGAACGTAAGTGCAATATCGGGTACGACGAGATGGAACATTGGGCTGCGTGCATCAACATAGGAAGAGAACAGCCATTTTGGGAACGGGCGCGGTCCGGCTGCCGATAAGTATGGCCAGCCATCCAGGTTCGATACAGTAACATAAAAAAAGTAAAGCCCTTCCGATGTGCGCCTGACATAGAGCGGTTGCCTGCCTCAAGCCAACTGGCTGCACTTTCGCCATGGTTAGTGTTCTTCCGTCATTCGTGTGTCGGACGCCAAGTTACACGCCTAACATGCGTACAGGTAAGTATGCCGGCTCGGTATGTGTTGACCCTGTAAAGTTTGGGAAGTTGGGCCGTCAAACGCCGCGTGCAAAATGAAAAACGCACTGTCATATCTGAGTTTGTGCGGACTCGAATACGGTCATGTTTAGGCTTTGTCTGGAAAAAAAGGAAAGTTGCGTACGTCGGCCGTACCTTTGATGCATATTGCAGCCTTCCCCAGACCAGCGATGTCCACGGGAATAGCAGCATGACTTCCGAAGAAGTTTGTTCGAACCAACCAAGCAACGCTTGTTTGGGCGCCACCGCTACAACCCAATTTACTACAGTGTAGACTATGAATGACAGGTCGTTTTTGCTCCGAGAGCTCAACCGGTCAGAACCCCCCCCCCAAAAAAAGTGCAACTTCTTCTCTACTGTATAATACCCACGTGGGATAGGCCTTATAACGTAATATGCCACACCCAAAACACAAGATAGTTCGAAACTGTCCTCAAAGCTTGATACACCAAGGCCATGGGCGAGGAGTACAGTATTTCGTTCTTGCGTTGCAATGCTTTTCATATTGCCAGTCAGGCCATGGGATTTTCCCACCGCGCAGCCCAACTAGTTTCCTCAAACAAATGATTTTGGACGAGGTATGGTGCTCCTCTGGCGACCACCCTTATGAGGCAAAAAACTACATGCCGTAGCCTGCGTCAGAGGTGCACCATGTTGTGCCGAGGGTGACCACTTGAATAGCTCAATACATCAACCCAAAAACTGGTTTTGAAGGGAAGTAAATGGGCTACCGGTTGGACAGTCCCGTGGCCTCAAGTACAAAGCGAAAAATAGCGCAAAACACACGAATGAAGTTCCAACGACTTGGGGTGAACGTAACCCTGTCGTTTAGAAAATAACGTTTATGCCAAAACGTCCTACCTCTTTCGTAGCATGACTCTCGGGTGCCACCACTAAATGCCAGCGTGTCCAGCGCACACTCTCGGGTAGATACTTCCTGTACCGCGAAAGGTCAAGGTTTTGAAGCGATCGGTTTTACACCAGGACAATATTTCGTAAAACAAAATGGCTCAAATGTTTGCTCACGACGTAGGAAAGGCGTGCACCTTGATGTAGTGTGACGGACGAATCGCAGGCCGGCTCTTGTTGGATCGGAATCCAGAAACCAAAGCAGCCTTCCCCCTTTGTGGTGGTGAAACCCGCACAAGGCTCTGTTTCTTTGTTTCTGTCCCAAAACATGCCCGACGCAGCAAAAACACGAACTTTTCGCACACAGCAACCACCGATGCCACGAGTTCTCGCCTCACAGAGCACGGGTCACGCTTAAACGTCCAAGGCTGTATGCTCCTCTTCTTCGAGCGTCGGAGATGCCAAGTATGAGGGCGGTAGGTGGTCTGTGTCCGGAGGTTTTGCTTGGGGCGTGAAGCCTCATCCGTTTCTGTCTAACGTTTTTGTGAACGAAAATGGGACCCATTTCCGTCTAGCAAAATGTTTAGACAGAAATGGACCAGGTATCACGTTCTGTGCTAGGCCTTTAGTCACAGGCCACACACGGCCCTCAAACTTGGCAGCGAGGACGCTCAGATAAGAGGATCATACAGCCTTGGAATGACTAGCTCGATCCGTGATCTGTCAGGCGAGAACTCGTGGCTTCGGTGGTTGCTGTGCGCGAAAAGCTCGTTTTTTGTTCTTGTGGGCTGCGTTCAGAAACGGCCTATCACGACCGACGGCACTGCTCGCGGGTTTCTGTACGAGGAAGGGAAAACATGTGTTGTTTCTAGATTCCGATCCCATAATGGTCGGCCTTACACCACAAAACAAAACTACGAACACGAAACAAGCACCGCGCCGGAGTGTAGACGAGGGGATATATCTACGAGTGGGACACCCCTTCCCCGTGAGAGCTATGCCACGGTCCAAGGGGTTATCAATCGTACCTCGCCTGTTTAACACGAGACGCGTAATACCTCGAGTCAAACACTGACGTTGGGAATCTTTCCACATGCGACCACACGAACAAGCACAACGGATCATGTTTGTATTGCAACCAGACGGGTGGCGTTTCTTCAGTTGTAGAGTCGCAGTATTTAGACGTACATTCGGCCCGGTAGCGCCTTCCTAATCTGAAATAGGTAATACCTGGTAGCTTATAATTCACACTGTGAAGAGGCCACTAACCTGCAGCAGGTACAGCAACGTCTTTTCGCGCGGGGCATGGTGACGTATCTGAGAGGCTCCTGGAGGACGAGCTCAGTATCACAACCCCTCGTAATAGAGACGGATACTATGGTGTCGTATGCGAGTTGCGTTAAGAGCGTCGCCTGAGAACACGCCTTGCTTCAACCTCGTCCAGGTGAGCGTCTTCTATCCTGCCATACGTGGCTTCAGAACAATAGGTACGAACGGTATCAAAATCTATCACGATACGTGAGACTCTGCGCTACCTGCTGAGCTCGCCACATGGATGTCAGTCATATAATTTGCGCCAGCGCCTTCGCTGCATTTTCTCGGCATCGTAGAATACTTACAATTCAACACGGCAGACAACCTGATTGTCACAGGTGATGATTTGAAAAACACGGCTGTCGGAGCGCTGATAGAGTGCCACGGGAAGCGTGTGAGGTGTTAGCCTTCTCGAATAGGACGGGCACTCTAGGCCCTGTCTAGGCCGCGCCTCAAACAAAGACGCACACCTGGCGCACCGCCGTTCGCTACTGTACAGACCCGCTAGCTTTCCGTTCGGCTGACAACCCTTCTGAATGTCGATACAACACACGGGGGCCTATCCGAAATGAGTTTGATGCCGGGCGTCTTACCGAAGGTGCCATTCTGTCACGTGGGTGCGGAAAGGAATGATTACAACCGTACCTTCTAGAAAAATTGTATATGCATAACGGAAATATTGACAAGTGCAGGGAACGTCAGGTACCTTCCTAATTGGAAACACCATTTTTTCCTTATTTCCCCCTCAAGCCGTCTGTGCATCAACGACGTCCGAGTACGTCGAGAAGGCGTTCCCCGAACCACAGAGCCCTGCACGCCAAACACCAGCCGCCAACAACCATATTAAAACACAGATTCCCCTATGTAGAACTCCCTGCACTGTGCTTACTACAGTAGCGGTCATCGAGTTCGTGGCCCCACAAAAGGACTCTTCCTGACCTAGGCAGCCCGGGTATTCCTGATCCAAATGCGCTGCCCCTGGCTACACCAGATGTACATTTGGATCGAGGCTACACAGGGACCCTGCGTCGAGAACAGGGTCATCGCTTTGTTACACTCTTTAGCCGCTAGTGTTCACGCAAAAGGTACGTATATGTATTTACGGATGTGTGCTTTCGATCAGCTCGGCGGCCACTAGTGTATGACGTGCAGAGGATATCTACTTCGGGAAGACTACGTTCATCGGTGAACTAGGCCGCCGCTGGTGCACACGAGCCTAGGGAAATTGGGGAGGTGGCGCATTGAATTGGGGGAAGGCCTTTCCAATTTGGCGACTTGTTTCTACCCACGAGGTGCAGACATAAAATTAAGCCTCCGCTGGCGTTGCCGAAGCCCCACGAGCAACCCTATCCCAGGCACACCATCGACCCTCCACAGCCACGAAACAACCAAACCCGGGAGGTAAATAAAGGTTTCGCTTGTAGCAGGAACCGAACTCGCGTTCGTACAACTGGAAGTTGATCGTTTGCCGCCCTCCTGACCACCTCCCGCATACCAATACTACTGATTGTAGTCCGAGTGATTGTTTAATGCGGTTCGCTTAGGGCCTGCCTGCTGTGTGGAGATATGGTGAAGTTTATCGATAATAGTTTGCAAACATTGGCCTCCCGGAGGTGGCGAATATTTGCTCTTTGGATTTGTGTCAGGTGATAGGAGCGCTCGATCCCAGGCAAGAAAAAACAAACGTGGCTTCAAATTGCGTCTCCGCTGACTACTTGATGTTGTTGTTTTCTTTCTGTTTTTGATACCCCAGTGTCCTAACCCCTATACAATTTTGCATATTGGTTTTGCTGGTTTAGCCCTGTGCGTGCTGTTACTCCATTCCTGCTAGTGAACGCATGCCGGAGCACCTGGTATGGATAATATAGTGACCAACTGAGTAGTCAACGGGGCCCTCAACGTTTTCCCAATGCATCGTTCTATATGGGTCACAGCGGCTAGTTCGAGCTTTAAGGTTCCTATTTATCTAGCGTTGATCTCTTTTACAGACGTTCGTCGAATTCATCTATATCAACCCTATCTAAAATTGGACGGTGGATTGCAACTCAATCGACGTGACGAATATAGCGTCGACCACGAACCATAAGCCAGGGCTGCTGGCGTATAATATGCGCACCAAGCGACACCTGGACGCGTGCTACGATAGAGGTGCGCCCTCTTTTTGTACGAGGGTGGTCACTTGAGGAGCTCCACACCTCACCTAAACATTGTTTTTGGAGAAAACAAAAAATGATACCCGACGAAGATGCCCACGACCTCAGTGTAAACATAAACAATATCGCGACGGAAGAAATGAATTCCGGCGAGTTTTGGTCCAGCAGCCCCGAAATTCAGAAACCGTTTCAGTTAAAAACACAAACTACCTCTATCGTAGCACGCGTCCCTGGCGAGCGTATCTATTGTGATAGCATGATCGACCTATGTCCCAGGACATTCGAACGGGTGTGTGCTGTTTCGTGCTGCCGCCCAGCTCTACTGCTGCAGGCGGTGATGGTGTAACCATATTGACCGAATACGCTGAAATAATGTATCATTACCTTCAAGAAGTCATGCACCACCTCAACGACTTCTAAATTCGTTCGGAGCACATGCTGTATCAAGCTTATGGCCGATACGCTACTGGGGCAGAGAGTCCCAATATACTCCCTACTTATCTCTTCATCTACACTGTGGCGTACCCAGCCTGGAGCAATATTGTGTAGGCGACACGAGCGAGCGGAAAGGCTCACTCATTATTTACGTGCCTATGAGATAACTTGAGCTAGCACAGCTCGACGTGTTTCGACGAGCGAAAATAGTCGGTCAGCCCGTCGAGCCACAAACACTAAGGCGCGTACAATAGTGGGAAGGGCCTTATACGAACTACCTTGTGGGACTATGCTTCCATGAAAACAGGGGAGCAATGGTTGGAGCACAGAGTTGATGGTTGCGCGAAAACAGACGAAGGTAACTCCCTCGTAAACAAGTGTGTTTGCTCACAGCGGACGCGTGCTACGGTAGAGGTAGCGCTTTTCGGCTGAATCGTTTTGTGAACGATCGGGCTCCTTAACCCAAATTCGTCGGATATTCATTTTTGTGAAGACTAATGCTTCAGAGTATACTTCGGCCAAGGGATTTATCATCCGGCAGCACTTTTATTTTCCTCCAAAATCATTTTTTCGGTGAGGTATGACGCTCTTGAAGTGAGGAGCTCAGAAAAAACATGGTGCACCCCTATCATAGCATGCGTCAGCGTCCGAGATATGGCATCTCGTAAACGCACTTATGTCGGGACGTGACACCCACTGGCGCACTGCGTTTTTTGCGCTGCCGATCTTTACATTTGCAGTACTGCATCCGGAGTGTCATGCACCAAGAGTTGCACAAGGCACTTTGAAGCCACCTAGCAAGTAGTACACGATCTACATACGGCACCATGCTCAAGTGCACGCACCTTGTTTGACGTCGACCACTCCACGTCGGCTGGGGAAAATAACGCCTTGCTGCCTGGGGTGGGGTAGTAGCTGGTGCAGTGCGCCAAACGATCCCCCGAACGATTCTCTAGCCTGCAGTATTGAAACACGAGGCGAACACGTGGCATGTATACACGTACAGGGAAATGAAACATTCTTTCTTCGCACGGCCACTACAAAACTGTACAGGAGTGCGACGAAAGTTCTCTTGAAACCTATAGCTAGGGTCTGAGGGGTCCGATACTGTCACGAAATGAATAGTACTGACGGTATGGGCTACAATTAGCTAAGATGGTACGAACCTGTCCCCACGCATTATTGCTGTAATAGGTATACAGACGGAAACAGACTGTGGGCGAACGTTCTGGAGCTGCACACTCGACAGGTCCTTCATGCCTTACCGATAACGGTTTGAAGAATATTGTTCAAACTCAACACAATGCAATATATACGAATCAGGGGCACATATATTCATCGTTTAGTGGTCAGCCTCGAGTATGGCTTGACCACAGATGCATGCTACGATAGAGGTATACCTTTTTTTGGCTTAATCGTTTTCTGAACGATCGGGCTCCTTAACCCGAAATCGTCGGACTTTCATTTTTGTGACGCAATGCTTTCCAGAATATACCTGGGTTGTGAGATTTCGCATCGGGTAGGACTTTTATTTTCCTCCAAAACTCTGTTTGGGTGAGGTATGACGTTCCTTAAGTGAGGAGCTCAGAACAAACATGGTGCACCTCTATCGTAGCATGCGACCGGCACCTTCTCCAGTGGAACCCGATCCGGCGTCTCTCGTTGCTCACGTCAGGCGCGTTTGGGCACTGGTGAACGGCGTTGCACGAAGCAACCCCTTCCATGGCAGCCGTAATCACTGCTGTTGAGCGACGGACGCGAATGTGTACCACCACTCCGTGAGTCAGCGCTTGCAGGATACAAAACACACGCTGCTGCTGACGGTACTACGGATGATGGCGCGCCCCCCCGTCTGAACCTGAACACCACGAACGACTTGGACAAGGTGAAAATGCCGGCGAACGAATAAGTCCGCACTGCCAGCAGAAAATATTTATTAGTTATGCCGCACGCGCTGGCCGGCGTACCAGCATTCCCTAACCCAGTGCGGGCATCATCATGAAACGCGCGCTGCTTCTTGCGTTACTGGATGGTGGTATCTCTTTCCTTCGTGACTGCCATGTGTGCCGCATACCGACTTGCGCGAGGCGGAGGTGCCATCGCACAAAGTTCTCCATTACCGCCAGCAGTATGCTATAGTTATGCTCCACGGAATCCCTCTGAGAGCGTTGTCACGCCAGTGTCTCCGTCTCGCTGCTCACGTCGTACGCCCAATCTCGGTGGAAGGGATGTGTGGTCACCATCCAATACCGCCAGCAGCAACGTGAAGGATAACTAAAGCACGCTGCTTGTAGCGGTAGTTGAGGGTGGCCATGCATCCCATCCTCTGAGATTGGGCGCGAACGACGTGCGCAAGAAGAGGGGACGGTGACGTACCAGCACACCCCGAGAGATCGCGTGTAGGGTGAACAAAAGCAGCTGCTGCGCGCAGTACTGGCTGATTGCCACGTGACTAAACCCCCTCAGGCCCTGAACGCCAGATATGTCTTGACTTGCCCCAAGGTGGAGACGTTAGTACACGCACCCCTGAAACCCCATGCGTATACTACGACAGGTCCGCGGGTCCCTTTCAGAGGGACTGCGCGCCACAAACAAGTTGCTCAAGGTAGCAATGCCCTGGAGGTCTTCGCCAAAACTCGCTTCAGCGCACGAGGATGAGAGGTTCATGCTCACGAGGGGGAAGGCTAGGATCGAGTGAACCACTCAGGCG
Source organism: Saccharina japonica (assembly GCA_008828725.1). Classification (NCBI taxonomy): domain Eukaryota; class Phaeophyceae; order Laminariales; family Laminariaceae; genus Saccharina; species Saccharina japonica. The sequence goes on along the minus strand of MEHQ01003756.1, from coordinate 6,973 downwards.
GTGGGACTCTCATCCAACTCGTTAACCCGAGCACCCGTGTAGGATGACAAAATGGTGTTGTTGTTGCCAGTACTGGCGGATGGCAACGCCCCCCCCCGTCAGGGTCTGAACGCCACAGATGACTTGTACAAGGTAAAAGCGTCGGCACACACACACGCGAGACCCCGCGCGTGCATCATGGCGGCTATACATACGTGTCTGCTGGCCGTAGTGGTGGATGGCCATGCGTCCCTTCCTGAGGGCCTGCACACCGCAAACGACTTGCGGGAGGCGACAGCACCTGAGACGTATTTGTCGGAAACGGCTGCAGCACACGAGCAAGCGAGGTGCATGCTAACAAGGGTATTGATTAGCACCGAGCGGACAACTAGGGCCGGAGGAGTTCACATCGATCTAGTTAACCCGAGCAACATGGCCCGGACATGGCGGCCGGGGGCGGCGACAACGGCACTTCCTTGCCAACAGGTCAACTTTCCCGCTGAATTGCCTTACGCGCAATGGCATCTTCCACAACTTGGCAGGAGCAACGGTGGAAGTTGCGGAAACTGCATGGAGGGGAGCGACGCCTTCAGCCCTGCATGGCCCTTTCAAGGCCAAGTGAAACAAACATCATGGAGGCGGCCACGACGCCAGTCTTACAATCGAGGACAACTTCACCTGTTCCTGCCGCGTCATGCTTCTGCTATGCGCCAATCGAACGTGTATCAAATCCATATCAAAGCCAAACGTTACCATGACTGCATCTGCGTCAGTTGAGATTGGAGCCACCCCCGGCTCACCGGCTCAAACCATAGAGGCCGGTGTCATGAGCGAGGGGTGGCTCATATATCAAGTAAACAGCGAGTGGATCCTGGCGAGGGTGGGCGTTGGTTACCCAGATCCCCGTTCGATGGGGGATGCTAGAAGCCGGAAGCAACTAAGGCGGACGAAATGGGAAATACGTGGGAAGAGGAAGCGTTGGCCTACAACGATAAACCGGAAAAACATGGCCGCCACGGTACTAACACTACCCTTGGCCTGGCCTGCAACAAGCCACGCAGAAGACAAGGAGCCACTCTTTCTTTCTCGGCTTCAGCTATTTCGGTGAAGTCGCCGCCGCACTAAACTCTCGAGACGCATCACATGTGTCATGACAGCTGCACACTTCTGCGTGCGGCAGTAGTGGATGCCCACATGTCCCCTCCAGAGGGCCTGCACGCCTCAACCGATCACCAAACAGTGAAGACGCCTGTGACACATTTTCCGGGACTTACTGCAGCACACGAGCACGACAAGTGCATGCCTACAAACGTGGACACTACGAGCGAGTGGACAACTACAGCTGGCGGGGTTCACGTCGAACGCTCTGACCCCAGCAACATGGCAGGAGATGGCGGCCGCGGGGCGGTGACAACCATCACGCCTAAGTAACCCCCCCTGACATTCCTGCTCAATGGACGCATTCCTCATGGAATCCTCTTGGGTTGAGCAGGGTCACCGGCGGAAGTCGCAGAAACCGCGCAGACAGGAGCGGCTCCTTCGTCCCTTCGTGGCCTGTTCGAGCGCAAGGAAGACTACCCCTATTAATGCACACCACGGGACTCCGGTATCGTATTAGAGTTCAGCGCGATATCCCCCACGCATTTCCCACGTAAGGCTTAGTTTATATCGGACCCTGACATCTGCCATCGAGCAAGAATGAACGCATCACAAACCACAGCCTGTCCATTTATAAAATCTACATTTAGTTGACGCACGAGCTGCGTCAAGATCAAGACCCCTGCTGTCCGACCAGGACACCAGCTGTCCTGATCGGGCGGTTGCCAGATAGTCAATACAAATTATGTTGCGACTTGTCGTGGTTGTGGCGTTTGGCAAAAACATCCGCGCCCAATGGCGTCCGCCAGAAAAGTGAAGCACCCGGGGCGGACGACACGGGAAATGCGCGGGAAGAGGCAGTGTTGGTGTCATATGCAAGAACGCTGCCTGATGTCAGATAAATAGTTTTGTATTCGTTGGCCAGGAAAGGGTCAAGCACGGAGGAGAGGGCCTTCGACGAAGCTGAAATCTGGAGAATGCCACAGCATGCGAGTCCCTTCAGCGGGGAGTAGAAAATAACCCTCGCTGACATCGCCTCCGGCCGCCACCTTCGGCAATGTGGCTCGAGTTCGAGATCTTCGCGTGAACCCCGCCAGCACGAGGTGTCTGCTCGTTGGTTGTCTTGCGACTTGTAGGCTTGCACTAATCGTGATCGCATGCTGGAGCAGGCTCCGGCAAAAACGGCGCTGGCGTCGTCACGTTGCGCAAGTCATTTGTGACCTACAGTCCCAGAAGAGGGGACGGGTGGCCACCAGCAACTACCGCAAGGATAAGCCGGAGGAAATCTGCGGGCGAGTCTGAACATACTCGCCCGCTAACTGTCTCCGCATTATCTTTGCGGTAGTGACGGATTGCCACGCGCTCTCTTCTGAGATCCTGCAAGCTACAGGCGACATGCGCAAAGTGAATACGCTCGCATTATCTTGACCCGAACCTTTTCTCTGGCACACGAGCACGATAAAGTATAGCCCACACGCTGATGGCATTCAACGAGTTGACAGCTCGGATTGGCGGCGGCGGCATCCAGCTCGTTGACCCGAGTGACATGACCATATATGACAGGCACACGACTTACTGTATGTTTCGAAATGCGAGTATCGGCTTCAAGCTATGTACAGGTATGGCGTCCGCGAACACAGTCACGGACAGCACGTGGTTTACCTATAAAATTCAATAGGAGCGCTTAGCGCCTCGATCGACGAAGACTCAGATGCGTACAGTAGCGGGGACGGCCTGCGTTAGAATCCCGGGTCTAAGTAGGCCTTGAACAAGACAGGCGGAAAACGAGCAGAAAACAGTGCTGAAGGGTTGAGAAAAACAGACAACTCCACCTCGTCCTCAAACACTTGAGGCGTTTTTCTCTTAACCATCAAGTCGTGGCATCGCGATTAATCCACCCCTGTCGGGAAGAGAAACCCACTGGGGCACTGCGTCCTCTGCGCTCTAAATCTAGAAAAAAACATCACCGCACCCGGATTATCATGTAGCACAAGAACACATAGTGGCCTTTGAAAACGACGGAGTGGTACACCTTACCTTGGCGTTCAAAGACCGTACTGTCAGTACAAAGTACACTATGCTCGAACACATTAACCGAGGTTAAACGTCGGCTACCACACCTTGATTGACGTCAATGGCACGTTGACACCTGTGATCGCACGAGGTAACGCTGTGCACGACGCGAACCTCCGACTTGACGCTCGCCCCGGCACCCCCCTCCCCTGCAAGATTCGAGCACGCAGTGGAGACGCCATTGACATGCACGGATAGGACAATGTACGTCCAAGGCCACAGAACGACAGTGCAGGAGTAATTGCAAGCGCTCAAGAAACCCACTGTCCAGGGCCTGACAAGGTCAGGACCTCTGGCACAACACCTATATACGGTTCGTCCAGGCTAAGTTAGGAACTAAGGTGCGATATTGTCCTAACGTGTTCGTTCTGCAGCAGGTATGAGGAGGAAAACTCGGACTGGCGATTAAAGTGTGGGAGCTTTACACTATATGATTTTGACATTGCCATACCGATAATAGCTTAAAGTTCAATATTGAAAACACACGGCAACACACTACATGCAAACCAAATGCAAACACGCTTCCGTTTGGGTGATCCACCCTAACCTTCGCCCTTGACTGTAATTTCGTCTGTAGCACCGATCCGGCTACAGCATCAGTTCCTGTTTCTGGCGCGTCGGCGGACGGGGGCATCTTATGAAGATATTGCTGCCATGGTAGCCCCAGCATCAGCTACTTTCTTGATCCTACAACCGGAGGCCTACCAACGCTCCACGCACCAGCGCGTGCAGGATAACTAAAGCATACTGTTGCTGGCAGTAGTGCCGTACGACGTCGCGTTCTGTCCTCATGATCTGGACACCGCGCAAGGTGAAGGTGCAGGCGTACTAAACGCCCGCCAGTACGCCCAGAAGTAGCGCGCGCTTGACATCCTTTACACGCTATTCTCGTGGAATGTTGGTACGCCGGCATCTCCGCCCCCTTGTGCAAGTCCTTCGCGTCTAATCCTGGAGAAGGGGACGCGCGACAGTACGACACCACCGCGGGCCAGCGCGCGAAGTATCGCTAACGCACGCTGTTGTCGGCGGTAGTGCCTGACGGCCACGCGTATCCTCCCCACTAGTGAGGCAGCAAACAACCTGCGCAAGGTGACGGCGATGCCGGCGTACTAACGCTTTACGACCCAGCGCGTGCAAAATACCAAGCGCATGCTATTTTCGCTGGTAATGGCAGACGGCCACTCGTCCCTGTGCCAGTGCCCCAGCTCTACAAAGGACTTCCTCAAGGTAAAGGCGCCGGCGTAGCCTTCGAAACGCAGCGCGTGCATCACGACAACGGCACGCTTCTGGTAACGAAAGTGGCGGATTTCCAAGCGTCCCTTCCAGAGGGTCTGCACGCCACAGACAACCTGTGCAAGTTTAAGACGTCCACGACATATGTGCAATGACCTGCGGCGGCACACGACGGCGAGGAGTACAAGCCCACAAACCCCGAGGCTACCAACGAGCGGACACCTACATCAGGCGGTGGCCTCATCGCAGTCTTTGACCCCGGAACATGCCCGGAGACGGCGGTCGGAGGTGGTGACCACGATTGGTCCATGCCCAACACGTCGCCCCCGCCGCTGGCACGAGTCGCATCCCACGGAGGCTTTCAGAACATAGCAGGGGAACGGCGTAAGTCAATTGAAATTCGCAGAGAGGGTCGGGCGCTTCTTCTCCGTGTGGCCCTTTCTGGTTCAAGGGTATTGCCACCATTAATATTGCATTGGGGCAGACATCTCCCATGCGCAGGCAGCGCGACTTTTTCACGCGCCTTTCAAGAGTCATACGCCTTAGTTGCGTCGGTCGTCTGACATGCGCCATCCGACGCGGATTCAACCAATAATTGCCACGATTCACCAAGGTTTAGCTTCTTCCAGTGTCTGGCGGCTGCGATCAGGCGCGGATAAACCCACACCCTATCCACGGATTGTGACCGAGTGATAATATCTACCCCTGTATCAAGAAGCTCCTCGTCCGAACGGGACACCACGCGTCGTGGTCGGGCGGTAGACTGGTATGTCAACTTGAAAACGATTGAATACGTGCAGTGGTTGTGGCTTTAGTCGAGAACGCCCGCGTTAAATAGTGCCAGACAAACGCAAGAACCAACTAAGGTGGACGACATGGCAACTAAGCGGTAAGATGCGGCGTTGATCTCGTATGCTAGACCGCAGCTCGATGTTAGGCACAATAGTGCCAATATCCTTCGATCCAGATGGACAAAGGCCAGGGAGGAAATAAGGGTTAACCTCTCCTGGCGCTGTTTATTTGTTTTTCGTCCTTGTACAAGCCGAACGCTGAAGGTTTCCACGTGGTGCGAGTCTCTTCTGCGAGTGAATCGGATTGTCTTGCACGGAGCTTTGGCTGCGCCCGCTTCCGGCCGTCAGCTCCGACCGTGTTTCTGGAAACAAGAGCTTGACGTGAACTTCGCCAGCAATACTTGTCGCTCGTTGATAAACGTGCGACTTCGGAACTTGCGTGTCTCGTACTCGTGTGCCGCAGCAGATTCAAAAGAAGGCATCGCGGCAGACTCCCCCGTGCGCAAGTCGCTAATGGCGTGCAAACGCTCATGACGAGACACGGGGCCACTCGACACTCCCGGAAGAATAAGGTGGCGACACACTATGCTTGCCGTAGTGATGGGTTGCCGCGCGTGTCACCCTGAGCTTCCGCACCCCACAAACAACTGGAGCCCTGTGAAGACGCCCGAAAATTCTTGGCGGGAACCTCATGCAGCCCAGATGCAGCACGGCGATGAACTAGCAGACACATCACCCTGGTAGGTTTGACGTTTAGCTAATTGAACCCAGCAGTATGACCCGAGATGACAGGTAGAGGCGGTGACAACAATAGCTACTTCCTTATCATCACAACATTCTCCCCGCTGGCGAAACTCGCGGCACCTGACTTCTCCCAGGAATCGGCAGGCCTAACGACGGAAATTCGCTGGAAAGGGTGTTTTTTTATTGGCTGCGAGCCGTTCATCCTGGCCAAGGGGAATACCACTGTTTTACCCACCATGAGACTCCGGTCTGCCAACAGCGCCTCTTCCGACACCTTTCCCATGGCGTTCGCCTCGCCTTCTTCCGACTTCGGGCATGCGCCATCAAACGTGGATCCAATCCACGTTGAATGGCGCCCGCCTAAAGACAGAACAAGCGAAGGCGGACGACACGGAAAAGGTGGCGCTGTCCCCGAGTGGGAGGCCGCAGTCCAATGGCGCGCGCCAACATCCGGCAGCTACCAAGACCGGCGACATACGAACCGCGAGTAGCCGGGCAAGTAACACCGACCACATCAAACCAGTTTATAATTAGTTCTACATACCGTACGAGCAATCGTACACCACCACGACGACCGACCTCACGCAGCACTTCATAACCACGGGGACATCAGCCGCAGTGCTGTCTCAGCTCAACAGCAGCAGAGAAGGTTCAATATGTAAAAGGGGCACCGTACCCTACCACAGATCGCCTGGGTCGTGGTGGCACGGGCGTGATATGTACTCTATAAAATAGCAAAAGCAAACAATGCATGTGACGTGTGTGTGATATGGTTTTCTGAAGGAAACTTTGATCTAAGGCGTTCTCCCGGCTCTCGTCCACCCCTGCGTACATCGATAATACTGTCGTTTTAACTTGATGCCACTGGAATGTTTCATTCCAATCTCGAGGCTTCCCCCCCGGAGAAGGAACGTCTCGGGTTTCTACCCCAACTTCGAGCAGCATATTTTCCTCTTACAAACGCTAGGCTCAGATCGCCACCCCGGAGAGGCCACCGGCCAAGCCCGCGGAGTCTCGGTTTCCAACAAAATGGCGTTTGGGGATATCTGCACTAT
>MEHQ01000010.1:1095489-1151347 GCA_008828725.1 Saccharina japonica | reverse complement strand
TTTCTCTTCCTTTCGAATATAGAGCTTTATTGTCCTGGAGCATGGAGCTCTATCTATCTACTATGCATTTGCAAGTCGCCTGTACTTTTTTTTTTACTCTTTGTGGTGTACGACTGCTGCTGTCGTGTCGTAGGTGCTTTGCCACATGCCACATGCCAGTACTCCTGCAGTACGATACAGAGCGGTAGGCAGGTACTGCACGTTCAGGTGTACGTACTGTACGTACAACAGTACGTATTTCGCTGCATTGCACCATGAATCTCTTGGCATTTTCAAGTCGGTCCTTGCGCCACATCGTGGACCTCTTCTGCCCCTTTCCTTGCACGAGCGTAGCGGACGGCGTCAGCCGCCCTCGGAGTTAAGCTTTGCTTTCTTCGCGATCTTTTTTCGTGTTGGAAGATAGATATTCACTGTATGTCCTGTATTTGCCGACATAAAGATGGAGCTCTTGGCATTATCAAGTCGCCAATTGCAGCTAATTTATGTTCCTCTTTTACCCTTTCACATTATTTGGTTCTATTTTTCCTTCCGCGAGCGTAGCGGGCGGCGTTAGCCGCCCGCGCAGCGGAGCCTTGTATGTCTTACTCTTATCCCCCGACTGGATTCCCTTCGCCTAGGGAATTCATCCCTCCGGTTCCAGGTCGGGACGTGCTGGCGAACAAGAGATGCTGGGGTAACAACCCTCTCCGTATGAAAGCGCGAAAGAGTGCAACAATTTCCGGTCGCCTGTTGACAGCCTCTCAAGCGTCGGATACCGTACAGTGAGGAGACTGGTAGGGCCAAGAGGGCCCTCAAGCTCGATCGTCGCCTCCGGCGGGTTCTTCTCCCTCTCTACTCCCACTGAAGCATCTCCACAGCCCAACGGCGCCCAATCGACTGGCTCGGGAGAAAAAGCAACCGGTCGCTCGAAGCAGAGGGAGGGGAGGCCTTCGCCTCCGCTGAGGTTCGCGGCAATATCTACCGGAAGCCGTGCCATTCCCGAGGGTTTGTGGGACAACCACACGTTCACGAGGAGGGTCACTCGCATTCGTCCTCGTCGCCGCTGGAGATCGAATGACGGGTAAAAACGGATAGCACAGGCGGGGCGAAAGAGGGGGGCGGGTGGGGAGCGTTGGACGGGGAACGGGGATCTGGCCAGATACTTTTTTGTTTCTTGTCTTTTCGGAGCATATTGCTCCCTAAAGTCGGCATCTGGCCGTACAGTGTTTGCAGGCGGGCGGCTCCAAAACCTTCAGCTATTAACAAAGTACTGATATGAGAGTTGAGTTTACATCGGCGGGTGGTGGTGTGCTTCTTTGATCGTATTCGCGCACAGGTGTTCGCTACGGCTTCGGGCCACCAACGCCAGTCAGGCAATACACCACTGTTACATGTTACGATATCCAAACACACTGAAGACGTTGACACACGACCTCCCCGTGTTCACCTCTCTCGCTGGCTCAGGACCCGTCTCGCCAGCGAAACGCGGACAAGCCTTGTCGCAAAAGGAAGGCACGGGTGAAGAGCCACTTCTGATGTCGCCTCCTTCAAGCCGATTTACGGACCGCTGGTAGTCCATTTCTCTCGGGCGATTTTCTCTCTGCATGGGCTCTGGCACCCCATGTAGGAAACTACCATCAAATGCAAGGTGCTTGAACAGCGCGGGATAACTCAGAAAGGCCTGGTCGCAGCCTCCTTCTCTCGCCGTCGCCCTGGCTGTCGACCCTGTTGCGCCTGTTGCGCATAACTGGCAAGGGGGAGCGGCAATTGGGCGGTGGGTATGCCGAGGTCGATATGGCATGGGTAACGGTTTCAATCTCCCCACGCTTGGCCGCGTCACCACCGACCAAGGCAAAAAAACAGTAAGCTACCATAATAGTAGTACTTAAGTATATCACCAAACGCGACCAATCGCGCATATTGCGATTCGTGAGGAAACTCAAGGTTTCGCGTGCGTTGCCATCCGCTGCAACACACGAAGCACAAATAGACCCTCTACTGACGGATTGGCGATAGATAATATCTCAGGTAATTACGGCAAAAGTATTTTTTGGCAAAAGCTTATCGGTATGATGCAGCCCGCCATGCCGAGACGACCGATGGAGTCTGCAAGTACTGGAGGGAAAGACCAAAATACTAAACAACTCGGGCAGGTTCCTATGGTTGTCAGTTCCACCGACCTAGTGAACGGCAGGTCGAACAACACTAACACGAGACACATTGTATGTCACCATGCCGAACTACGCGCGGTAGACAGTGGGCATACACATCCTTGTCTGCAGGGCCCATTGCACGCTAGGACTACGTACTTGCAACGTTTTGGCGTGTTGCTGTCTATATTCAACGCCGCGAACATCGGCAACAGCTGGTCGTACAGCTGCACTACCCTTTTTCATGCCTGCATCCACAGACTACATAGCACAAAAACGAGTGATGGGTGTGAACCGTTTAACAGCGGATGGCCCCAACGGCCCCCGGCACATGCAGCAGTGGAAACCTGCAAAAATCAAACGCGCCTTCTTACCCGCGCCTGTCTCGTATACCGTATACAATACGCTGTTAATGCAACTATCGCGCGTCAAAGTTCGAAACACGTGTCAAGTAAAATGTATTCACGCCAGAACTTGAATTACACGCCCTAATGCCGGTGTAGGTGAAGTCCAAACCCATCAACGAAGCCATCGCTTACCTCAAGCACAGCCGTTGGCGCTCCAAAGTCGGTCAAGTACGTCACCGTAGAAATCGCCGGGCAGACAACCACCCCCTTCTCCTCCATTAGCTTCTCGTCCTTATCCCAGTGAAACGGCATGCCCAGGTGCGAGTGGTGGCCTTCTTCTCTTACCTGGACCCACCACTCAGCGCCGGATTCTGCGTCCGAGTTGTCTGTTTCAGGAAAACTGCCCTGTCTGTCGTTGTTCAGTGTACCGCCACGTGGTAAACCACAAGCACTACTGTTTCCTCTGCATCGTTTCTTTCCGGCCAAGCTTGCAGGTGCGTGCTTGATGCCATCGCTGATTTCCGGAGAAAGATGCGAGCGGGGCGTGGCATCCGATGAGAGGTGCTGGTCTGGATGGCAACGTTGCTGAGGAATGTCTTTGGTGTGGAAGTCGAAAATTGACTTGACCAACTTTTCGAGGAGTGTCGTTGGCTTGGCGCCTGCGGGCAGCCAGAAGGTCTCCGCCTGAGAAGCAAGTATTTTGGCAATACGCACGTGCAGCATTACGGTGATGTCAGTAGGCTCCAACCTTGGGAGTGAGCAGTCGCTACAATCCTCGGGGACTTTTCGTGGCACCAGCAGTGTACCACAAGCTGGACTGCTTGCTAGAGTAGACTGTCGTTTGACATCACGAAATTGCTTTGCGAAAAGAGCTGCATGATAGTATACGTATCACATGTTACGTCTTGTTGGTGTTGCCTGGTTTATGACGGTCGAGATTGCCGAAGCCGGCATCTTGCAATGCAGAGTTTCACGGGGTCACAGGCTTGACCACAGCAAGCATCAGACAACAGCGGGAGTACAACTGCATCGTGTTTGATCTGGAGTACCGTTTTTTGTTCTCTCTTTCGCGCACCTGGATTGCTAGCAGGGTAAGTCGTGTCCGTCGTATTTGGCATTGCATTGTCTGCTCTGCTTACTGCATTGCAAGGTAGTACGAGTATCTCTGCTGTGTCGTGGTTTTGCGACCACAGAACTTGTATCTCTCTAGAGGATGAAGAATCGGCACGGACACTGGGCGTGCTGGATGTCGACGGGTAGAAATGACGGGGAACACACACACCGGAAGACCCGGGTGTGCAATACTCGTATAATCTCACTCTAGGTCACCGCTGTACGCGGGGCGCACTCCGTTCAAGCTTTGGTGCAAGTCGACGCCCGAGCAAGCTCAAAAACGGATACATCGAAATATCATCATAGACATAAAGCTAAGGCGGCAGCGGAAGCGTGTTGTCACGCTGTCACAGACGATAGATAAACCAAAATTCTGAGAGCTGCTTGCTGCTGCATCAACAGCAGCAGTGGATTGGGGCGGTGTACAGCAGTACAATATACGTTTAGTGTTGAAGCAACCAAGGGAGTTCTACACCAGGCAACTGACGCTCATGCACAACGGATGAAAGCCACGGAAAATGTCGAACATACGCACATCATAAGGATACACGAGCTCAGCATCCCGCCGAAGTGCTTCTTCGAAATGACCGGCGCCGTGCTTTCCAGAGTCTCCAACAAACTGATCATCCAGCAATCGTTCGTAGCAACACGTTTCGAACGCCTTTTTAGGTTTTACAAGATTTTTCGCCTCACCGCGTGTATTGAGTGCAACGCGTGCACTACGTTCGCTCATGGCTGTCGAAGCAAAGGAGGACGCTGGGGATTTTTCCCCATGCGCATGGCTGGTTGCGCTGGTCCTGGCTGCACGCGTCTGCAGTGGGTCGGTCCACTGCGTGTCCATTTCAAAAAATGATCTTGTCAAACCTATCCCGTTTCCCGTTTGCACAGACCTGTGCAAGGTGTGGAACTCCCTGGTATTCTCCCGGATACCCACCGATAGACAGACGTGCGCAAGGTGTCTTCTCTACTGCTGTGTAAAACGCGCGAGCAGGAAACCACCACGATGGCGACGCACGGAAAGCCTGCACCTGGAATGGAGTGTGCATGCTGCTACGATGATGTTGAGGGCGAGAACTACGTTGAGTATCGCTCTGACAAAGGTGATCTTTGTACAGATTTCCAGTACGAAAAATACCTAGAAAAGTCGGCTGAAATTCGACGTAGTGTACGTACGTAGTCCATGCGCTACGAAGGGGCTTCGTACCTTGAGGAACCCAGGGCGACCTACTGAATCGCACCCTGACGTACGCACTCCTCTGGTATTTATGCAATAGGCCCATGTTAATGTCCTCGCAAGAATTGTGGTGGAAGAACCAGGCAAATTGTGTACGAGTACCAGGTATAGACTACGAGTACTGCTGCCTGCTGTTCCGCTTCGTGTACCTTCAGCTTTCTGCGTACCGACCAAGTGACCAGGTCCCTTTTAGTGGGTGTAACGCTCAATAAGGGACTCCAGGCCCACGCACCCTGTCTCCCGCTTGAGAAACGCGATACCACCGCTGTGTATATACGTATAGATTGCCTGAAAAACGAGTTATTATGTGCTCCTCAACTCACCCTCGTGCCCAGTAGAGCTTACCAGGTACCACTTTTTTCTTTTTTCGAGGGTTGGTCTGATTGGCGTAGGGTCAGGGTTAGGGTTGGTCTGATTGACTTAGGGTTGGGGTTAAGGGTTAGGGTAAGTTCTAGACGTCTCGTCACAGCAGTGCGTATCAAACGTTTTCTTGAACATGTTGGTAACCCTCCTCGTGCCGTCCTTTCGTCCGTTATTCAGCATGCCGTCGTATCGGCCCTCTGTAAGGAACGTTTGGTCCATTTTATGGGACTTTCGTACCAGTAGGTCCATTCAGTGGGGGCCACTATGAATACTGCATTATAAGGGATGTTGGTATATAAGGGACCTCCAACCCAGGACAAACTACGAAGAGCCCCGTGAAGGGGGCTTACTGATATTTGCAACAAGCGAGAAAGTTCTTGTAGAGTTGTAGCGCCCGTTGCCCGCGCAAGGCGTACAGCTTCTTCAGCAGTGCACCCAGAGTGGGTCTTGGGTATGGTACCGTATTTTACATATTATACATTGTCCGTGGTTTCGAGGTCTATACATACGGCGTGTTTAGTCTAGAATCGCCCTGCTCGTACTGCTGTCATTGCGTACTTGTGCGCTCCTCGTGCTCACGACGAAAATTAAGTGACAAATTGCACTTCGAAAAGCTGGGTGGTTCTGTCAAAAGTCAAGATGCCCTGGAGCGTGAAGGGGGCGCCAACAACACTCCGTCAAGGGTGGAGGCCCGGCGGTGCTCAATATATCAAGCACAAGGAGGAAATCGTAAAAACACGTTTTTCTCGCACGCGACCAGATGTAGCCTGCTAAACTGTAGACTGCCGGTATACTCATACTCTTCGTATTTTCGTTGTATGACAGCACGTACTCCCTACTAATTTACAGCATTTAGTTCTATGTATACCGGACCACGCGTCGACGGCGGGCGTGTTGCTATCTATTATTAGTTATCTACTTGGACATTTATCTACTGCAGTTTTTGACAGTTTCGTGGTATTGCCTGTCTGTGGGCGGGTGGCGTGCTATCGTACTACTTGACTACTACTGTACTGACGAGTATTTTAAGTCAGTATCATATACCGGTATATCTTGTCGTACCTTGTACGTGGTACGCAGGAACATTTCAGAGTCGGTTACGTACGTATTTAGCTTGAAGCTTGAAGGTTCGCCATTTTATTCCGCCCTCAAAGTCGCGAGCACCTGTTTTAATGCAAAAGCCTTTTGCTTGGGGTCCCAGTGAAGATTAGACTACGGCACGTATGAGTACACTACGTGGGTACCGACTACGTATGGACAACGGTTTGAGTTGTAGACTATCAATAGTCGGCTTTTTTTTGTGTCCGCCTCTCAATGTCCACCGGTTGCCGGTACCGCCGTAGGCAGCTCTGCCACGCTGTTGCTTTATCGTGGCTGTTTAGGAGTAGATCACTGATTAATTCGGAGGCTGATAACCTCCCATCTTTCCATACGTGACGACGCCACCCTCACCCGAGTAGCAGCTGTATGTGCTGGTATGCTGTACCAGGGTACCACATTACATCATATACACATGATACTGCTTTCTCAGCTGTTGTCTTCAAATGCAGCCGAGATCAGCAGTAAAGTGCCGGGAAGGCTACTGCTCGGCGCGACTCGGTCGAGCGTACCGTAGCTTCAGTGACCCGCGCAGTACCGCCGCCTATCGTAGCGACGCATATGAACAGGATGTTGTATGGTGAATCCATGCCGTGCGGCGACCAGGTACTGATGGAATATCAATCGATGTTTACCATTCAAAGGAAGGATGTTCCTTTTGACCTTGTCGAGGTTAGCTTTTTTGTTGATTTCGTCTTCGGAGTGCCTTAACACCAAACACGTGTTTTCTGCTGCTTGTTCTGTCTCGCGATACGATGCAGGGACAGAGTGGCTGCCGTCTTTGTTCTGCGAAATGTGCATCACGACCCTCATCAAGAGACAGTGGCCCATTTACGAGGAGTCTCTGGCTAAGGCTACGTGCAAGGTGATTGTCTGGCTATTGGCGTACCACATCTCGTGTGAGAGCAATCGCCATTTCATATTCCATATACTTGGTACTGGTCTATTGTACGCTCTATAAGGCGTAATTTATTAAACTCTCGCTCAATCGGCTTTCCATTTTTTGCCTCAACGCCAGGCGAATGCAAACATAACCGGTGGCAAACTACGGTTGCGCTTCGTGTGCAGGCTATTTTGCAGTTCGGGTCACGATCCCTGCAGTCCTCTGATTTTTCTGCTGTCCGAACAGCTTCCGCCTGAAACAACGAGCGCGCTGACTGCAGCCTCTTGTCCCCTTCCACCCTTCGCAGGCGCAGCAGAAGCGAATGCTAGGGGACGGACCTCCCACCCACGTTCACGTGAGTAATGAAGCCCCGCTCGCACCTGCGGCTAAAATACTCAAACATACTTTCGGGGTTTCGCAAAAACATGCCTCAAAATTGTAATGTTTTGTTTGATTCGCCTTTTGGTCTCTGATCACCGCTGATGTGATGCTCAAGTACAACGGCAGGAGCACCATGAGAGCGCAGTTTTGTGGTGCTATGAGGGTCGTGCCGGGTAAAGTTTGCGTTTTGTTCAGTTTTTTATATTGATGACGTGCGTCGATGACGCGCATCGTAGGCGTCCTCGGTATTATAGCTTGGCGGCCGCAGGTCACAGTGACGGGTCGACTTCCAGCAGACCGTTTGAAGTTGTGCTGATGGCATGTCAGCTGTGCCCGGCCCGGCTCTGTGAGCGAAAGGTTTGACGTACGATGGTACCGCGCCAGAGGGCGGTACGGTTGACGACTAACACTCAATCTGACATTGTCGCCGACTGGCTCTCGGTTTTGTGTCTGCCCCTCCTTCCTTTTTGCTCGTGCAGGACAAGAAAGCGTTGGCGTGTCCGGAGGGCGAAAGCGTCCATTCCCTGTGGTTTATGCGGGACAATGAGGTGAAGAGAATTTCTAAATACTACCAGTACTCTTTATCCTGCAGGTATCATATTTCATACAGTATAATATCATAGATTTACGTGAACCTTAGCTCGACGAGGTACAACAATGGCGATCCTAGGGCAGTATCGCGAACGTCGCGTGCGGGGACAGCTCTTGTCAACGTGACACCCCCATACAAAGGCTCCATGCGAAAAGCTAAAGCTGGGAAGAGCGGGCGGGGGGTGTGTGGAACATGTAGCGGCAATTGAGCGTCGTTTTTCGGCGCGCTCTCCTTTCCTCCCTTACAGCAACGTTTTCCGCGCGCTGAGCACATGCCAGCACCAAATAGTCGCACATTGCATCACGCATATAAAAATCGAATTATCACACCAAGCGTGCAAATATATACGAGTTTTTAGTAAATGTTCGATCTCACAGCTTCGTTTTTTTTGTTCTTCATAAAAAACGGAGAGCACAGGTCGCTCGTGTATATAGTGATATATGGCATTCTTATTTTTTTCTCAATATCGTTCTTGTCGCGGGTCAAACTCAACTAAAAAGGTTCATTCTGCGGAGCTGGAAGGGGCCCCGCAGGGAAAGGCCCGACGGGCTTGGTGGGACGAGAGACTGGCGTTTCAATTTGACGAGGATGACGAAGAGGAGGAGGGCGACAAACCCGCCACGGCCGCGACACCGCCACCGCCGCCGCCACCTGTTACTAGCCAAGGGGAAGACGCACCACAACATAGACAGCAAAAAGAGGAGGATGCCCCGGTTGCTCCAGCGGGGGTTGGTGGCGAAGAGGGAGGGGTCGCGGCTGAGGTGGCTGCCGCAGGGGACGCTACCATGGAAGTTAGTTAGCCCTGCGCGAAGTTTGTTGGGCATTGGGGGAAAAGGGAAGGAGGGGTGGTGGTGGAGTTGTACGGTTATCGTTTTGCGTCACCTCAACGTGGGTGTCACGAGCGCTGCTTCTTGTTTTGATTCCTTGGGCTAGAAACTTGTTTCTCGGTTTTGAGGCACTGCATAGCTAGCGCCCAGCGAGAGCAAGATTTTCGGGGGGGGGTTATTTGTAGGATGTCTGCCTCCGGGCTCTGGTGTAACGATAACCGATGAGGGCACAGCTAATAAAACTGTCGATACAAGTTTTTTGGTGTGTAGGACCGTGCTGGTGTACCTTGTAGTTTGGGGGTAGCCACGTGTGTGAGCGGTTAGACACCCTCACATTTCGTCCTTGCTCGTTCGATCGATGGTGCGGCGGTGGGAAGGGGTGTTGGGGCTTGCTCTATCGCCCCACCTCCCCAACGTGCCGGGAAGAGATGTGAGGTTGACAGCTTGCGTGTTGCCATGCTTTAGTGGTGCCGACAGTAAGTAATTATGTAATTGTCGTATTCCCGTCGTGTGATTGGCGGCGGTGTGTCCCTGGTTTGCACTCTAAAGGCATCGATGTGTATTTTTGTATCACTGAAATGAAATATCGAATCTTGACAGGAGCAACCGCAATGGTTGCCCAAACAATTTCGCAAGAGCCACAACAAGAGGGACACTACAGTATTCGCTCAGTATTCCTCGTACACACAAGCGCCAGAACACAACATACAGAGCGCACATCGTGCGCATATACTGTATTGCGTTCTTCTGCTTTGGTCACCCAACTCGTCAGGGCGCCCTCCCTAACCTGCGCGTTTCGCCACGCACCCCGCCTACTAAACGTCTACTGCTGCTGAATCCTACACAAGAGAGGCAGGTGCCGATACCTAACAGTCCATGGGGCTCACTAGAGTCCCGCTGCTGTTGTGCACGCCTCCCACTGGAACTCCAGTCCCCTCGTTTGTTCGAACCAAAACACGAAAAGTATGACGCTTGACAAAACACCTTTGAAAGCAGCACGAGAGCAGCGGCAAAGGTAAAAAAGTCTCACGTTTTGCGCTACTGACTGACTGACTGACTGCGCTATGTCGACGATGATCACTATCCCACCGAAGAGGTCGGCTATTGGCTAGCGTATCAGACGATCGATCTACTCCTGCAGGTGCTTACGCCTTTCGCTCCACGCCCAGACGACCCACTCCTGCGACACCTACTGCTGCTTCTACTGCACCTACTGCTGTATCCACTACACCTACTGTAGTCCTGCAGTACTGAAGTGCCGCCTACCGAGACAAGAAATAGCAAGAACCCATGCAGTGCTATCAAATGTTACTCCTCCTCGTCGGAAATCTTGAGCCCCACCCTGTGCCAGCTGTTACTGAGCACCCCTCGGATGTTCCAGATGGGCTCCGGCCGCTCGGGCTGGGAGTTGTACCCAGCATCGATGGCCTTGCATATCAGCTTCATCTCGCCCTTTCCCTTCGGAACCGGCACCGAGGCTTCCCACAGCGTCCACGCCCAGGTCCTGATTGCCCGACAAAACGAAAAAAAAAAAAAAAAAAAAAGCCAGAACGTGGGGGCAGGTTTCAGTGCCCGGCATGGTGTCAAACGTGTCAGCACCCTTGACGCCTTGTTTGGCAAGCGGAACAACGATAACGGTTGCGGAGCGAAGTTCGACAAGCCATGGGAAATAAACAGCCGGGAGGGTCGTCGTACATGGCTCGTCGCAGCCAGCTTCGCCTCCTTAAAATGTATGGTACTCTTCACGCCTCCCTGGAAGGGATGGTACTCTTCACGCCTCCCTCAAGTACATGTTCATCTCCACGCCCCTCTCAAGGAGGTGCTACTCTCCACGCCTCCCTACAATACATGGAACTCCCCACGCCTCTCTAACATATACGTTACCTGTGGTACTCTCCACGGCTCCTTAAAGGAGATTGCACCCTCCAAGCCTCCCTAAAAGAGATGGTACTGTCCATGCGCACCGAGGCGATGCAAGCACAAGATGGGCATCTGTGAAATAAGTACTACAGTAGTAGTAGTAGTAGTAGTAGTACCAGGGTAGCATGCTCACCTATTCAAAGTCTGATTAGTCGGCTTAAGCTCTGCGGAGATCCACGTCTCCCCCCCGTCCGCGCTGACGTCGACTCGCACCACCGCACGCCCCCCGCCCGCCAAAGCGTATCCCTGAACCGTCACGTCTTCGTCATGAGGAGACACCGAAGACCCGTCCGCCGGGGAGAGGATTGCCGAGTTCACCGGGAGCTCTTGGATAGCCGGAGACTGTTCGCGATCAAGGAGGGCGAAGTAAAGCGTACTTGTTGCATGAGCGAAAAGCGCATAGAGAATGCCGGTGTTCGACTTTGTTTTGTGTGTGTTTTTTTGCTGGTCATGTTTCGTTTTGTGTGCGGTTTTCACTGGGATGTTCATGGGTTTGGCATAAACAAAGCGACGAGTTCTCGGCATATAGCGCAGTGGGTTAATGGTATTCGTCTCTCAAGTTCAGAGCAGCAGTATCCACCTGAAGAACAAAACTGTTAAGCCTCGGTTAGCCTCGACATAAAATATAGACTTCACGGACGAGCCGCGAAGCCCTGGATAAAATCACCCAGCGTTAGCCTCTGAAATGCAATGCCCTTTGTGCGCACACTTCGCCAGCAAACAACACGCGATGCTTCGTGCACACCGCCCACAGAACCTTACCTTGGAGAAATCAGCCGTGTCCCAATCGACCGACGAATTGAAACCCTTGTAGTCCTTCTGCTGCCAGTGATTTTTGCTCTCCTCGCTAGATGCGATCACCTTAGGAAGCGCATTAAAAGTAAGCGGTCGCACTTGTTAGAAGTCTCGCGGTCCCGCTCCCCAGAAAACAACAACAGCGGTGTCGAAAAAGTTAACATGCACAACAAGCGTTCGAAGTCTTCACCGTGCTAAACACGGGCGGGCGTTCCAACCAACCAAGCGAGTCTCTTGGAGTGCAATAAAGTGAAGGCCAGTGCGCGCATGCAGCTGCAATACGGTTGAGCAGAGTGTTGGACCACTGGGTCAGGGTGCTGGACAACTGGGCCATGCAGCTCATCTGGTATCACAGTGTCCGTATTGTGCAAGGCCCCCACGCCAGCACTGATAGCAGTCGCGCCACAAAAGCCTCCCGAAAGCGGTGGTACGAACACCGCGAGCCAATAATGTCAGCATCGTTGCACTCCTGGGACACATGATCTATCTGTCTATCTATCTATCTATCTATCTATCTATCTATCTATCTATCTATCTATCTATCTATCTATCTATCTATCTATCTATCTATCTATCTATCTATTCATCTATCTATCTACATTAGATACTCTAGTTCCTCACCTACAGTTGTGAGAGGTTGTGAAGAATCGGCATACGAGTAGCACAGATCCAACCCAGGAAACGTGTTTTAGATTATGCAGATTATACGGGTCCTACCCGGCAACATAAACTAGATAGTACAAGACCGGGAGTAGAGGTGCCTTGAAAGGTCTACTGCTTATAGATCATGATGGGAATTATCTATATGATCTAATCATCTGTTCGAGGTGTGCGTTATCGCAATAAAACCGATTATGTTCTTGAAAGCGAGTACTACGGGGGAGCATAGAAAAGCGTAGTAAATAGGACCTACGGTATGCACAAAAACCCATATATTTCCCTATTTTGAGTAACAATACTTGGTCCTATTTACTGTAGTCCCCCGTGTCCCCCGTAATGTATGCCCCCCCACTGTACTCCCACCCCACTAGCGTGTGTGGCGGTCCCAAAGCCCTCCATCCCATCGCAGCACACGGCAAACACCGGCCTCGCGCACATCCTATCTATCCAATGCCCCCCAAGAAAAAAAAACAGGCCTGACCTTCCCAAGCCACTTGACGCTGCGCGCCCCAACCACGCCGGGCACGACTGCTCGCACAGGGAAGCCGTGGTCTCTGGGGATGGGCTCTCCGTTCATCTCAAACGCCAACAGGACGTCGCCGCGCGGGTCGACAGCTTTATCCGCCGGGATTGACGACCCGTAGCACGTCGTCAGGTCGCGGTCAAGGCCTGTGCGACACGACAACGACGACGGTGATGACCACCACCACGACGACACGAGATTTCCCGATTCAACAAACGATGCGGCCAGCCAATCAAGGGGCCTTGAGTGTCAAGTGGCCAGCCAATGAAAAACTCTCGAGTCAAGTGGCCAGCCAATCAAGGGAGCACGAGTGTCAAGCGATCTCGGCTAAGCAGGTCGATCCGTCGGGTATCGGGTCCCACTCGGCGGCACGAACGACAAAAACTGTCGGCCTGAAAGAAAAACACAGTGTGAAAAATGGCGAGGAAAAAAAAAACGAAAACGAAAACGAGGGCAACACAGAGAGCCGTAGAGTGCACGACTCGTGCATCGGCCTCTGTCGGTGGATACGGTGACCTTTCTCACCCTCGAACTGGATGTGCTCCACCCCCACCCTTGCCGGATCGCTGACGTCTACGCCAGCGTGCTCGAGAACATCCCTCAGCCTAACCCCCGTCCACTCCGAGTTGCTCACGGCGCCGCAGCTCCACCCCAGCCCCTTTACGGCCTTGACCTTTGTCATGTCTTCCCGCCGGTTGCCCGCACACTGAACAGCGGTGACGACCTTCACCTGCACGGGAGGCGGTGTGTGTGCGGGGGGGGAAAGGGGGGGTTGTTGCTTGCCTCGGTAATTTGACCATTCACCACTCATCCCGTTCGAGACGGAGCAGGGGGGGGGGGGTCTGGACGTCGGTTTATGGCGCTGAAATATCGAAAAGTCGAAATGTGAGTGATCGGGGATGGCAGATTGGACGGGTGGAACGGTTGAGCAGTTGATCAGTTGCACAGGACCTGCGTGGACCTGCGGATATTTGGCGTTCTTCGACATCGAGCGAGGGAAAAAAAATCGCAAGCTGTGAAAGGCATTCTGCAAGTTCTCACTCGTTGCCGTTTAGTCTGGTGTGGCGGGTATCATTGCCGTGTTAGCATTGCGGTGCTAACGCGGCAGTACTTTCTACGGCTGTGGCATCCGGTTCGCGCTGGTGCTGGGCTATCAAACACCTGCACTGCCGTCACTAGCAGTTAGGTATAGGCTGATAGCCCCCCCCCCCGTCGAGTGAGCTCGTAATCGGTCGTGGAACAAGCTTTACACCCTAACACACAGCACACCTTCTAAAGCCACCAATGGGGATGAAGCCAGCACCAATGCCGTGCTGCTTAGTTAATATACCTCGTGCTTCGCAGCCTCTTACACATCCATGCCTGACTCCACGATTCCCGCAATCCACAGAAAGCAATGAACCACGCACGTTCATAATACCACCCCCACATCACGGCTTACCCCAGGGTTGCTATCGCGCCCCTACTCAAGAACAAGGCACGGCAACATCGGGACTGTCATTCGAAACTGCTTCCGATTTCGGCGCTGACCTGCGCCCGGGCTCATCCAACACGGCTACGCAAGGCGTTGAGACGAGCCCTCGCCTCGTGCCAGTTACCTGGGGAAACTTGCTCTTGAGGTCCGCCAGAGAGTATTGCACGCATCGCCCCACTTTCCCCCCAACCTCCACGTGAAGGCGGTACTTCTCAGGGTCCACGTTGGGCACGGGCAGGTGGTTGCGCACGTAGTACAGCTCGTTGGGAGTGATGAAGCCCGCGTCCAGCAGCAGCTCCGGGGGAGGCTCCGCGTTGAATGGGCGCGGGTTGTTGATGACGAAGAAGGGGTGTCTCGCTGGCTCCTGTGGCGCGGGAGGGGGAACACAGGGGTCAAAGCACTGGGGTTGGTGGGGCAGTAGATGCCTTTATCCCGCAGATAGCCGCCACGCATATCATGTCGGGACGGACAAGTTTCAGGATCCAACCCTCGCCGAATCGATTTACCACCAGATTTGGTCAGAATGTCGACATCCGGTCTAGGCCGTCCAGCCGTCTACTGGTGTCGGAGGCCGGACTATATACTTAGACCAGCCTTAAATAGCGGCCGCCGTTCGGACAAAAACGGCATATACCTCTGCTCTCCAGCACCAAACACAATCAGGAAAGCTCCGTACAAGAGACAAGCAAGTCTAACCCCGGATTGCCCTTAGCTTTGAATAGGCGTTACATAATATATACATAGAGGCGCGGTTTCCCCGCCCTGCGCATCAAACCCACCCTCCACAGACTGAGGACATTCACAAAACAGTAAATGGTCCCTTTATAGTGCCGGTGTACGCCAACAAACAATACCGGCGCTATAGCGGCTACCAATCGGCACTAATTACTCCGCACACTGCCACACTGGTTGATCCCATCTGTGCCAAGCGATTTCACAGGCACTATAGCGGGTGCCAGCCGGCACTATAGAGGGACCACTACTGTAAAACGGTATCCGTGGTCCCGCTCGAGGGTAGCAGGCGGTTCCATCGCCCGGCTCTGAAACTGGCGGTGGAAAGTGTTCGGGTCGGGATCAACCCGTCATAGTCGTCGTTCAGCCAACGGCACTCGGCAGCTGGTTCGCAGGTGTCAGGTACGAGCACATAGGGTCTCCAGTTACCTAATGGGCACACACAGCACCATTGATAGGGCGTGGTGAGTGCGCAACAAAAAATTGTGGGGCGTGATGGGGTCTGGACTTGCCTTTGCGTAAGGGTCGTCGCTGTCCTCGTTAGCCTTGTTCTCGGTCATGTCCTCCAAAGAGAGACTCCCTATTCGAAACGCCTTCAAGATGTCGAGAACCTGCGCAAGTTCGTCGGTGGCGGGCGTGTCCGCGGGTATTCGTTGCATGTGGTGCTTGGGTCGGCGTCAGTGCGGCCTTGACCCTTGTACTACAGCAAAAACCATCCCACACTAATTCCAAGTAATTTATCTCCAAAATGGTACGTAGTTTTGCAAAGGCTACTATTATAGCTTGCCTGGAGTCGCTACGACTGCTGTATAAGCACAAGCCTCCACTCACCTCAGTCCCCTGCGAGTAATACTTACAAGACAGTAGTCGTGACAAATAAATAAAGTTAGTACGATAATACTGTGGGGGAACGTAGTTATTAGAACCAAATACGTACGGTATACGGGGACACGCGGCTTTTGGGTCCATCGTGACGGGTTCTGATTACCAGTACGAGTGTATGCTATGCTCTCCCGCAATAGCATGCTGGCATCAGTGCGTAGTACAACAATCAAACAGACGGCAGTAGAAGACTTTGCAAGCACACGACCAACTCAACTCTCGCAAAAGTCATCACGCGCAAGATCTCCGCAATCAAACGCGCGCCGTTACAGGGAGGGGGGGGGACAACACTCGTATACAATTTCCGACGTCCTAACCGAGGCAACGAAAATAACGCCTGCTCACATACACCAAGGTCAAGGCCAATCAACCAGAAATTTCGACCCAATACGAACCTCATCCTTCATGTGAAGAGCGTACAGCTTCCAAAAAGGCTCCAAAGCGCCCCCAGCAGCCATGCTAATCCTTGAAGAGCCGCCAGGGTGGCTGGCAATAAATTCCGTGATGTCGTACACGCCTCCCGCGTACGTAACCCACACCCCGCCCGCCCCCTTGCTTTTGTGTTTGGCTACCTCTGCTTTCGATATTATGGGAAACCCGTCACGCGTCCCGGCCGGCGATGGGGCTGCGCTCTTGCACGACGCTCGTTCGGAGTTCGAGGACACAGAGGCGGCGACGCATGCTGCCGCCAATAGCCCTGCCCCCGCCAGCGACGCTCTCGAGGAAGAGGAGTGCTTGTGGTTGAACGGTCGGGACGGTTTCGCCACCGCGGAGTGGTGACGCCCCGGCGCCAGGTTGGTGCCGAGCGTCGCTGCTACGGCCCTTGGGGAGAAGAGGGCAGCATCAACACCACGGGATTAAAATAGATCAAAACTTTGAAGCTATGATATCAGCCACCATACCAGTACAACTAAGCTGTGGTTCAACCAACAGGTATTAAATAGTTTGTTAACAGAGTAGTCTACCGGTAGTACCTGGTATCCTGGTATGTGATGCCAGGTAAGTGCGGCGTGAGAGGCGTTGCACTGACTGACTTGTGAATGCATGTGTGAGAGACGAACGGGGTCTATTGCTTCCCCACACGCACACATGAACGGGTCGTCCGTTGGGATGTCAGGTGGCAGGGTCGCCCCCCCGTACTAAATGTCTCTGGTCCTCTGCCTGCATGTTATGGCAGGTTAGATCCGAAGAAGGCGTTTGTCCACGATACACCGCAAGTTGCTGCGAGCATGAAGGTGAAACAAGGCATATTATACTTGCACGCACAGCAACACACCAGCAGTATACGAGTATAGAGTTTCCGGTCATGATACATGGTTACATGATACGCGTTGCCACACTCACTCGTGCTTTCGTGCTTCTACTGCTGCTGCTGCTGCCATGGTGCCATGGTGCCGTAGGGTGGGATCACCAGAGACGGCTTTCTCGGCTCAAATATCATGTTCAGTGTGTGTCATCTGGCTGCAACCAGTGCGATGTTGAGCTGAAGTTCGATGAAATTCAGCAAGCATCATAATAAATCGGGATCTGACTACGAGTACTAATATTAGGAAAGCGGCCAAAAAGAGGTATACCTGGTCCGTTTGCGGCCAAAAACAGGTACACACTTAAAATCAAGTCAAAAGCGCACTCCACGTGCCCTGCCATTGGTCCAAAACTCGCTGTACCTGTTATTGCCTCTTTAAAACCCAGGTATACCTGATTTTGTCTGCTCTGCTTGACTTTCACTTTTTTTTTGTCGTCTTTAAGCCAATCAGAGGCCCTTCATAGTCCACCCTATGCCCCCTATACAAATGCCGACGTACGCGGAGACCCCTCCTCCCTTCGCACCTCGCACCACACGCTACTCGAGCGACTCACATATCTGCCTGCACACCTCCACCGAAATAATACGAGATAGAAGGCTCCCCTTCGGGATCGTGGTTGACTTGGAATACCAGGGGTTTGCAAGCTGAGAAGGGAGAATGAGAATACAGCAGCAGGCGTTCGTTCCTCGTACTATTAATAGCAGCTACTCGTATACGTAGCCACCGGGCGAGCACGAAGAACATGAAAGACTCTACTTTGCGTTGCAAGGAACGGCAGGTTCGTGGGGTGCGTTTTAAACTTGGTTTTATTATGTACCTGTTTTTGGCCCCGAACGGACCAGGTGTACCTTTTTTTGGCCGCTGCCCTTAATATTACGTAGTAGTACGAGTACGAGTACGAGTACGTATGATATAAACATGGTAAACGAGTACCTGGTACAGGGGTATACTCGCAATATCAAGTTGAACAGCATATTTGCCACTCGCAAACCGAGCCATCATACCGGTACATTTGTAACAGCAGTGCTGTACGTAAGGTACGAGATCGGATAGAACACGCACGAGAGACTCGTGCAGCAGTTTGCCAACGTTCGTCGGCCATTAAAGTCGAGCACACCTCAAATCAGCACACCGCACGG
Organism: Saccharina japonica; assembly: GCA_008828725.1. NCBI lineage: Eukaryota > Phaeophyceae > Laminariales > Laminariaceae > Saccharina > Saccharina japonica. The sequence continues at coordinate 1,132,948 of MEHQ01000010.1, read as the reverse complement.
CAACCTCGGATAAAAGGTGCAGAACAAGCTTGTTCCGCCTGTCTGCCTAAGGAGATGTGCAATGCGCGATGTCTCCTTTTCACAGAAAGCACGGTTGGCAAACAACATGGTATCTGTGCTGTTTCAGCAGTACGAGGAGCATATATATTAATAGTGGTTGTTCGCTGTTTTCGCTGAAGAAGCTGCTTCTCGATACAAGTGCCTCGACCATGGAAAACCAATACCAGGTACGTCGTACGTACTTCTACCGGCACTCTGTCGGCCAAGTGGAGACCACACCACCAGAACGCAAACAGTAAATGCACGGTAACTGAACGTGAGCAACGCACGCCGCATGCTTAGTCATGTCTGCGTGTCGTAGGGCAAATCCCACCACTCTTTCGTTGACACCCCCCTGCAATAAGCAATGAGCTTCATACCGTACCGCATAACCCATGTTGCAGTTTTTAAGCCTGATTGAAGTAATCATGAGCAACACATAATGGCACGCCCAGGAGGTGTCACCTGCCAATTCCGGCGCGTTTCCCGGCAGCCAGGGCACGCCCGGCTGTTCTTCCGCACATCATCATGGAAAGGAAAGCAAATCAGGAACGCGTAGCCTGTGTTGAAGGTTGTCTCGACTGAGTGGGGCACAGATAGTGGAGGGATTCCTTGAACGGGAGTTCCATAACATGCGAATGGCGTTTTCTTGTTGCTCCCCCTGTTAAGTACGCCTCTTTCACAAGCTGAACGCAGTGTACAGGAAGGAGAAGAACTACGCAGGGCGAGTGCACCTAGACGGCAGCAGGGGGGGGACGTCCCTCCTCAAGCCTTATAAACGAGATGGAGAACATGCCAGTCACTATCGGTCGTTATCGGCTCAGCAAGACCTTGGGAATCGGAGCCTTTGGGAAGGTCAAATGTGAGTTCGTGTTTTCTATTTTCTATTTCCTGTTTTTCTGTTTTTCTCAACTCGGAGAGCAGCAATAGCACCCTTGCTTTCGTAGAAACAAACGCTATCGAAACAAGCAGACGAGCAGCAGCAGCTGCTGCTGCATAGGTCTGCGTATCACGTCGGGATGCGCACCTTCTGTTGGTGAGTAAAGCTTAGCGCGTCGTGTCGCCAAGCTCCAGATGGCTGCTGGTATGTAGCACATATTATACTTGCAACACCGTTGTTTGTCTCTCAATGCCAGTCAGCATCATCATCAGAGGGTCTACCTGAAAGGTTGTGTTCTTACGTTGCAAATGGTTACTCATAGAGTACCGACCAGAACAGCCAGTATCTCCTGCGGCAGCGAGACATGAGGCACTCCGTTTTCACTCTATGCAGCACCCCAACTCGGCGTGGCTTGGATTGGGGATCGTTTTGTGCGGGCGGTGGTCGAAACGTCCACGCGCGCGCGTCTGTCTGGACTTTTCAAGTCGGTCAGGTTTTTTTCCTTCCAGAGAGAGAGAGAGTAATAAATTAGAAAAAATGCCACGAAAAAATGGTACGCTCGCGGCACTTCACACTTGACGGATGCCATTATTAAAACAAGCATAACGACTAGACAGCCGCCGACGCATTATGTTCTGTGCCCTGATCCACGCGCCCGCGACTCGAAATAATTGCGGGAAGGGCCTAGATAGGGCGCGTGTTCCACAACAGACCGTCCTTGACATGTGCCTCTCGGCGTGCCGCTTGCCTGACGACCGCTGCTGGGTGCTGCTGCTGTGGGTGCCGCAGTGGGGGAGCACATGTTGACGGGGCACAAGGTTGCTGTGAAAATTCTCAACCGAGGCAAGATCCAAGCCTTGGACATGGAAGACAAGGTCAAGCGGGAAATCAACATCCTGAAGCTTTGCCGACATCCGCATATCGTGAGACTGCACGAGATCATCGACACGCCCAGCGACATCTTCATGGTTATGGTGAGCGAGAGGGGGGGGAGGGAGGGAGGCGGGGTGGGTCCGGGTGGGGCGTGGGACGCCCCGAACTAAAACGCGATGAAGGGGAAAAGTTTCGTTTCGTAGCAACAGAAAGGAGATGTTTCTTGGAACGAAAACGTTTTCCGTGAAAAACCAAAACTAAAACTACAAGGTTAAAGAATGCGTCCAATGAGAACGTTCAGAAAAATATGAAAAATAACATTGGAATATAAAAGACAAGAGGAGTGTACGAGCATACTTCGTATCCAATTTGTTGTGCTGCTGACGATTGAACTCTTGGTTTCACTGCTCTTTCATATTGTACATAACCCGCATATGTTGGCATCTTCTAATTAGAAAAATGGACGACGCATATGGGGGTGCTTTTTTATTTTTTTAATATGGGGGCAAGGGGGTGCTTATTTGTTCGAGGTGGCTCTGCGTTTGAGTTTGACATGGCGGTTTTCAGTGTGTGTACGTAGCGCATCAACAAAACGGGGGGCGCTAAACGTAAATATTAATCACACCTGTACGAGGTACGTCGTAGTACTGCTGCGTTGTGCTGCAACCTCTCATGTATGTAAGACTGTTTGTCACATGATATCACCCACATACTTACGAGCGATATATGTATGCCTCGGGCGTACACCCGGCCATTGTTATTTGTTTTGTCTGTGTTATATACAATAATGATATGAGTGTGACCCTTCCGGATGGCATGACCCTCCCGTTTCATTCCTGAGTACTGAGAATGAGATGAGTCGGCGAAACATGCTCGATGTTTCGACGAGGTATATGATACGCGTGAATGCACGAGTTACATATATAGATTGCAGAGTATTACTATTCCCAAGTACTCGTACATATGTACGTACATATTATATGATGGGACGTATATATCACGGGTGTATGTATCATACGAATCACGGGTGTAAATATTACATACCAGGTATATATATACACGGACAACGAGTATTAATATTTAATAGCAGAGTTCGAGTACGTGCATAGCAGGTTCGTGGTACAGCCGTACCAGATATAGCATACCAACCAGGTAGCATAACATCCAGCACTACACGTGTAGTCTACCCGGTAGCTATTTTTACTTATTTAGACATATTATAAATAACAGATTCCAGACATATGTACGAGATACTCGTATTTTATTTTCGTACCAACGAAGGTATAATACCAGAAATATTTCGGTACGAAGAAACAAGCAGTACTCGTATTCGTACATATAACTATAATATGAAAAGGTTGTATAAAAAAATACATTACGTGTAACTTTGACGATACTCCTCCTGTACGTGACGCAACAGCAGTTTGATCTGTAATGATGACAATGATGTGCAATACGCGTATAATGCATATCATATCGAGATCAAATCACATCAATGTCACTATTATAGCGATACGTGCATACGTACACGTTGCCGCGAACGCGTATGATATGTGATATGGCGTATTGTTTGTTGGTCCGGAGGTACGTACGTAGCCTATTTCTTATCGTCATCTTCCTGAATCCTCGCATACGTACGTATGTAAACCCAAAGGTATTTTTTTACTTCGAAAAGCCAAAGATGTCAAAAGCAGCTCAAAAGTAGCTGTGACGCTTTGGATGTGTGCAGAGCCATTTCTAACTTCCAAAGCATATTGCATGGGCAAATGTTAATGTTCACGCGATTCCGGGCAGACTTCCACATCTCCGGGTTGCTGGTAGTGCTGTTTGGTACGTATCATATGACCAGGTATGTTTTGTTAGAGTTACGTACGTCGTAATACTCTAAGAGCGCCGTTTTCCCTGCATATATACGAGTACGGCATGTGACATTTGGAGTATTTGGAGCATTTCAATTTTGTTTTGCGCTGTATTTCTTTTTCTGACCTGTTTGGGCGAAATGTAGAACGGAATTTTGAATTTTGCTGGTTGCGAGATTATTATACGTATCATATGTATGTACCCAGAAACGAATTGTGAAACGTAGCCCTAATAGCTAATACCAATACGTACGTAATTCAAGTTTACTTATTATTAGTATATTCATATTAATAGACGTATACTCGTAGACTATACTTGAACATACCTGGTACTCGTGTAAAACATGTCGTACAGCGTACGAGTAGTACAGGACACCTACTATTAATAATAAGAAAATCACGCTGAGATTTACAGTAGAGGAAAATAAGAAATTGGGAGTCATTCTCTTGAAGTTAGTGTAGAAAGCACCCTCTCTCAAATAAGAAACCCAGCCTGGACCAGATTTCTTGCTCCATAGTATTAATAGATTCCCTGTACTACTGCTGTACTGTACCTGGTATACGTGAAAAATAGACGGGGCTCTTCTCGTCACGTCTTCGTAAGTTATTTCGTACATATAAATATAATACGAGCTTGAGAACAGCCATATAGCTGAACATGTGCTAGCAGGGTAGGTCTTGCCTGTCGTATATGGCGTTGCATTGTCTGCTCTGCTTACTGCACTGAGTGTAGTATCTCTGTGTCGTAGTTTTGTGACCACAGAACTGGTACCTTTTTAGGATGAAGAATCGGCACGGACACTGGGTGTGCTGGATGTCGACGGGTAGAAAGGAAGGTTTAATGTGAAGAACACACACACACACACATGAAGCAACAACAAATTGAAACAAGGGATAACACTACGTATTCGGTACGTGATAGAAATAAATGCCTTTGCTGGGAGTTACTTTCCTCCCCCCTCCCTTCCGACTCGCCTTTAATACAGTATATACGACCCGGCGCATCGCACGGCTCCGCAGCGTTTTTTCGTGCCGTTTTTCCCAAAAGAAACGGGCGGCCGAAAGGCCAGGCTCAACAATCAGACCAACGACCTGTCTTCTTTTTTTTTGCCGGGCCGTCCTGCACTTAGGGCGACCCCCTCTCCCCGGACACTGGATACGTTGTCTCCCTTTGCAATTCAACGGACAAATATAAACCCAGCATTAAGAACAAATTATCGAAATATCGATACAACAACCACTCGCTATCCGCTCGCTCATACATATTATATCATACGAGCATCTGTCCGTCCTGGCACCCCACCCCCCGCGCCCCCCTCAAAATGTTAATATCTACGAGTACCCCTCTCCCCCCCCCCACGAAACGCCTATCTCTAAACGCCTATATCTGCCCCCTCGACTGCTGTGACTGCTTGTTGTTGCGTACTCTGGTACAGGAGTATGCCCCGAACGGAGAGCTGTTCGACTACATCGTGTCCAAGGGGAGGCCGACGACCGAGGAGGCGCAAAGGCTCTTCCAGCAAATCGTTACGGCGGTGGAGTACTGCCACTTCCACAACATCGTACACCGGTGAGCAGGGCCGCCATACGCCATACAGCAAAGATGTCACTAATAAGAGACATGTCAAGGAAGGCAAAACATGCGCTGTCAAGGGTGTAGGGCCGAAGTATGCCACACTAAAACCTAGTATTTTGGTGTCAGTCACGGCATGTCAAGGCAAAGCTGCTGTCTGTCAAGGGTTGAAAGGTGAAAATGCTGTCTCGAGACATCTTTGCCATACAGAGTACTTCAGCAGTCTAGCAGATGCCCGTTGCATGGCTGTTACGTCATATCAATACAACAACAGCGGCAAGCATGGTAGTGTGCTGGTAGTAGTTTACTAAATAGTGGTGTGCTTTTTTACTGTTGATTCGTAATATAGTATCATATAAATATCATACACATATATATACAACGCGGTGTGATGCTGATGCTGTGGGTGAGGGGTCTAGACTTGACTGTTCATAAGGGCGTAATTGACTGTCTGTTTATTGGTCGTGGTGCTGCCTCCTGTTTGGACTTGTTTGTACGAACCGGCTATGATATGGTATGATGTCACAGAGTAGTAGTGCCCGTTGTCCGTTTTGTACCTGGTATGGATGGCATTGTTGTCGTAGAAGCGTCCTCGTTGCCGTACTCGTAGTCCGTGTTCAATGTCTTAAATATTCCTACGACAGGTAGTATTAAATGTTAGGAGTGCGTTTAATGCGTCGTCGAAAAAAGGCGTCTTGCTGACGGAATGGCAATCCTGCGAGTAACATCTGTATTGGTACCAGTCTGTACAAGTATTAATAGTCGTGTTTTGTACCTGGTGCTTTGTTTGTTTTACCCCAAGGTATTTTTTGCAGCATGTATTGTACCAGGGTAAGTATTAATAGTTTGTTTCAGAACGGGTGTGTGTGGACTGCTGTAGACTGCTGTAGACGGCATGTAGACTAAACTGGACTGCTGTTCGGTGGAACCCAAGTACGAATATGATATCACACATACCATGTGATACCTCCGAGCTTCGAGCTAGCGGCTGATCCTTGCGAAAGCCATGGTTAACGTTTTGCATGCACGTATCTGATATTAGTAGATAAACATATAAACATATAAATATTAATAGTACTGGTACTCGTAGCCCGTAGCCATGGTGAAGGTCACGCCGAGGCGTCAGAATTTTGTCTTGTTAGTGAGTGTTTGCTTGTACTTTTGACTTGTCTCTTTGTCTTTGTCTTCGTCTTTTTCCCTTCGTTGCTTTTGACCTTTTGCAGTTACACTGCTCGCAGGCCGGGGGTATATCAGTCACACGGGACCATAGTTCCCTTCCCCCGTATCATGTCTGCGTTTATAATCGGGGTGGAGGACTCGATTTGTTTGCCTGACCGGTGTGAACCCGGCACGGAACACCCCGGCATTATAGGGGCACCAAGATAGAATCAGGGGGCGTGTACCCCCGATTGGTGATGTTGACTTTTCCATTTTTATTTTTACCTTCACATAGCGTGTAGAGGGGAGCGGAGGGCTCCAGACTATCTGTTTTTGACTGGCTTTGATCGCTTTGCGGACCCTTCGGGTTCCACTTTTATTTCAGTATACCTTTTTTGGGTAAGTTAGCCTGTGACCACGGGAATCGACCGTGTCAAGTGTTGGATTAGTACGGACAGATGGAGGTACTGGATAGAGAGACCGGCACGGTTTTTAATGTGAAGACAACAACAACAACAACAACAACAATGCTGTGCAGCTCTACCTACCGTGCGAGCTTCCACACCCTCGACAACTAACAACGACAACAACAAACAGCAAGTAACAACTGTTTGAGCAGCACTGATATGTGTGTGGATATTCGATGATACTGGCCATAAATCGTATCCCACCAGCATATTTTGGGCTGCTCGCAGCTACAGTAGTAGTGGTACGTATAATAATACCTACCGGTGCTACTGTGCTGTTGTTGTAGTGCTGATACATACCTACATACCTCTAGGTATCTTCGATGCATATATATATATATATATGTACAAGGTCTCCGCATGGGTGCCGGCATCGCCGGCACCCATGCTTCGGATAGGATAATATCTGGTACAACGTCAGTTATTTGGTGCCATCCTTAATATTTACGACAATGTGATGGCGCTCGCTCGTGTTTCGATATCTGACGCATACGTGCAGAATCAAGGCAATGCCAAGTGTTGCAGAAAGAAGGGAATGCTGCGTGTTAAAATGTTCAGTTCGCAACCTCATTTCTCAGTCTCAACAGTCAGTCTCAGAAATAATGTGATCAGTCCCTTTCGGTGTTCCCTGAATAGTCTCAGTTCTCAGGATAGTTTGTGAGGTTGACGACAGCAACGTGATGGCGCTCTCTCGTGTTTTGATGCGTGACACATACGTACAGAATCAAGGCCATGCCAAATGTTGCAGGAAGAAGGAAACGCTAAGTGTTGATACTCAGTTCGTAACTTCATTTCTCAGTCTCTGGCAGAAGTGCACCAGTTGAGGTGGCGGGCTCAGTTTTGGTATGTGCAGCAAAAACAATTCTTGCCGAGAAAGCGGTTCCGCGTGGATAGTAGAGAGGCGTAAAAGCTGGCCACGGGGGGGGATCTCAACTATTCTCTGACTCTCGTGTGTCTGAGCAGACCGTATCTAAGCACTCGTTACACTACAAACAGTATATGCTGTACAGCAGTACGTACTACACAACAGCACTCAGCAATACTATACACACCAGCTACTCGCTACGTCGTACATACAGTACTCGTACCTGGTACTACTCTTACGTACTGCTGTTTGTTCTTGTACGTATTACAGCAGTACGTACTACACAACAGCACTCAGCAATACTATACACACCAGCTACTCGCTACGTCGTACATACAGTACTCGTACCTGGTACTACTCTTACGTACTGCTGTTTGTTCGTGTACGTATTACAGCCAGGCACAGCAGTAATATCTCTACGCTGAAAAATAAGCTACAGTACTGCTGTTGTACTGAATCCACCCGAAAAAAAATCAGCCGAGTTTTCATTCATCCGTGGATCTTTGAGTTTTTAATTGAGACGAGATATTTTGAATTGAGACTCGCACCACAAATATCTCTCTCAGCAGCAACAGCACCACGCATATCATCCTCAGCGGCCAGTAGAGCCGAAATATCTCCTCAAGATCCACGCACTTCGAGGTCGCTGCGCTCGGCGGCGGCGCTTGACTCGAGAGTGCGCGCGGGCGGAAAGTCACGGGCGGAGGCTGAGGGGGGCGACCCTCGAGAAGAGCGGGCGAGAAAGCCAACGCGAGGCCTTCAAAACGGGTCCCGAGTGCGAGTCCGGTCTAAAGCGAAGTCAGAGCCGAACAGGTCCAAGATCACCTGAGTGGTCAATGCTCATTTTATCTATATCTATATAATATATATAGTGTACCAGGTATATAATGTATACTGGTACACCCTTGTGTTGGAGAAAAGTGGCCCACACATTCAGCCCGGGGTGTGATTTATCTTACTATTACTACCATAAATAAAGTATCACCCGTGTGATAAAGTAGCAATAGACTTATTAAGCGACAACGTTAACATTAACGATAAAAAGTGACGATTTCAGCAAGGAAGGGGGCAACTGCGTGGACGGGGGATGATACGAAATTGTGGCCGAGTTTGAATGCAGTGCAATGCAGTGCAATGCAATGATTCCTATGTACGGCACGGGCGCAACACGATCCTAACCGTACGTACTGCTATTACTAGGCGGTCAAGATGCTCGTAGACAGCAGTCGGTAAAACCAAGCTTATCATTGTCTTGGTCGCTATACTATACCTGGTAGTCAAGCATCAACACATCCAAAGGGGCTAATGGTTGACATTGTGCGCTACGAATGTATTGTATACTACACGTGTACACGTACTACACGCGAAGGACTTTTGTTCCCAAAAGTTTCGTTGGTCATCTCTTCCCCGTCACAAGAGTAGCTACTTACCCTGGTGTATGTAACTTGCTGTAGTACCGACGCATAATATGTACGAATAGTTTTTTTTTAAATAAAAAAAAACAGCTGTGAGATCGAGGATTTGGTCGAAACTCATGTTTGCTACAGTAGCTCAGAGTAATACTTCGATCGCGCGTACTTACGGGTTTTATATGTCCCCATGCAGGATATATATGTAGCATTGGATGCGTCGTGTCGACTCGGCGTGTTGTGTGGTGTGTTATATCGTGCCATCATGCCTGAAGCCCGAGACCTCCCGTCCGCTTTCACGCGGGGGAAAAGCGATCGGCTTTTGAAATTCCGTTATATACCACGGGATTAGTTGTTTTTTTCGAGCGAGTACATACTGCTGCTGTAGATGCGACATGTTTTTTTTCAAGCCACGGCCAAGTATCGTGAATCTATTGCATAGATAACTTGCGAATTTCAGGGCCTGAAGAGAGTCAGTCGATTTACCCAGCTCAAGTTTCACAGCAGTGGCAAGCGCTGCTGTGGCTACGTAGATGCGGCCGCTTGTCGACGATGACGGTGGTCGCTGGCCCGCCCCGCCCCCAAGGGTACATACAGCGCGTGTACAGAGCGTTCCTGCGACAACCTCTCGTCATGGCGCGGCAGTTTCCCGCTCGGCCGTGCTGTGGGGCTGTTTTTATAGTACTATGCTGCTGTGCTGGTATCAGCTACTGCTGTACTGCAGCGATACGCATATAATCAAACGGGGGGGGGGGGGGGGGGGGGGGGGGTGTTGCAGTCATGCCCGCACCGCAGTTTGCAGGGTATCTAACCAGTAACACCGGTAGTTATCAATAGCAGACTGTTGTGGTACAGCAGTAGTACGTACGTACGTATTTTCTATGATACACGAATGATACATATAAATATGATACGACACTACTGCTGTCTGCTGCATGCCTTTGTTTTTTCGTCCTGCGGTCAACGTCACCGGGTTCCCTTGGCGTACGTGGTCATGATATCATGTTCTCTCCCGTCCTCCTTGTGGCTTGTCGCTTGTCGCACTTCCATCTATATACATACATACTTGGTACATACATACTATTACGGGGGAGCATAGTAAACACTAGTAAATAGGACCTACGCTGCACACCAATATGATACGTATTTATTATTTATGATACGTATTTTTGTGAACAAAATGTGGTCCTATTTACTACTTATGGTCCTCCGTAATATGAAATGTTAACTGCTCCCACGAATTGGGGGACAAACTACTTGGAATTAGTGTGGTACATTTTTTCAGTTCTGAATGGGTTAATATTCATATTTAATACGGTAGTTTTTAATATTATTAATAATAATGTTTGATAGTTATAGTGTTCGTGTGTGAGACCGTACATAGTAGACCGTGTATTTTCATTGTATTCCTGTGTTACACCGTAGACCCGTGTATTTTCGTAGTTGTTACAACCAGCTCGGCAGGGAGTTCCAAGATTGTTTTTTCGCCATCTTATGTAGTGGCGGGGGGATATTTTCCGCGCGCTGGAAAACGCAAATTATTGATAGAATCGTACATATATAGGGACTGGGTGAATCGTCAGCATAAAAAATACCACCCAATCCGGGTTTCGCTGGTCGAAATGATTCCGGGAGTGTGAATCCAGAATCTGGTTGAGTTATATGTGTCTGATACAACACAGGTACCCAGCGCTATCAGTGCTTGAAAACAAGCGGAACTATGTACGTGGGAAGCGTATGTATATCGTATGCATGTCGATGAAGGAAAGGTAGCAGCATTCCGGTTAGCTGAGTGACCCTGCTGTAGGCGTTAACAAGCAGGAGCCTGGCGAATGCCAATCCCATACGGTAGCTTCCCGTAGCTTTTTTTATTTTGCGCTTGCGCCGTGCTCTGGCCGGGTGTAATGCTGTTGTTTACGAGTATTATACCGTGGAGGGTTTCATTTATTACCCCTTAAGAACTTCGACCATTTTGGGGGGACATGGTGCTTGGAGTTACGTAGTGTGGGGGCACTTTTTTTCAGTATAGTAGTGTAAGGGGTAATTAAGGCGTTTTTCCTTTTTACGAAACGCCAACGAAAAAAAAAATGTTCATCTATGTCTACGAGTACGAGTTACGACGACGATATATGATGTATTTTTCTTTTTTTTTCGCCTGTGATATTATATTGTACATCAGCAGTACGTTTGAGGTACGAGATAGTTTAGATACTCATGTACCAGTGTACAGCAGTATCATAGTACTTGATGGACTGCTTCTGTACTCATACTAGTAATACAATACTAGCATACTATCTCATGAACTCCGCCTCCTACGGACCGTTGATTGATTTTTCCTTTCAGTTGGTGTTCACAAATATACTTCCAATATTCAATGCTGATACAGTGGGCTCTTAACTGCGCATTGCTCTTAGCTGTAGTGGGCAATATCTAGCTTTTAGTATAGGCGGGACATGCCGATATGACCGCTCTTAAATCCCGAATGCTCTTATCTTGTCTTGGGCGCTATTAAATCGGGGTACCCACTGTATACTGTATGTACGAGTACACACACGTATTGTGAACTATTTTTTTAGTATCAGGTACCACCGACACCCCTTGGCAGTACGGATACTGCTGTCGCTTTTTCGGTCGGGTCTCCGCTTATTTTACTTACATTACAGTACAGGACACCTAATTAGAAACAGGAAAGCTGTCCCAGGCTGGATTTCTTATTTGAGAGGGTGCTTTGCACACTGATTTCAATATAACGACTCCCGAATTTCCTATTTTCTTGTAAATGTATGCCTGGCTTTCTTATTAGCCTGTTTCTTTTTATTAATATTAATATTAATAGGTGTCCTGTATTGTACATGAATGCACGAAGCCGCAGGAGGGCGTCAGCCCGCCGCAGCAAAGCCTCCCTTGTATACATATCATACATACCAGTAGAGTACAGTACATCGTTTTCATATGGTTTGAACAGTTCGCCGTTTGCCATGATCCCACGCTGGTTGTAAGGAAGGCTCATGACATCACCTCTGATATCGTTTTTTTTCTTCGTCGCTGATTGTAAGGAAGGCTCATGACATCACCCCTCTGATATCGTTTTTTTTCTTCGTCGTCATTTTTTCTTTCGATCTTAGTATTAATAGCTTAACTCACGAGGGGTTTCTACCATGGATGGCCTTCTTGACAAGCCGTTGGTCACATGTGTGTGTGCCCCCTGCCACCTCCGGTACGTGCCTTCGTTATTAGTAGTATCTCTCCGAGGGTTCAGCAGTCAGCAGCTCCACGGCTCGTCGAGCTTTGGCGATGTTTGGACGAAATTTGTGCTCTCGCACTTTTGCCGACGGAAAGAAAAACACACGGCGGAAAAAAAGTGTCCCTCCCTGTGTGATACAGAGTATCGACCCTCTCATAAGAAGCCTGCAATGATGCGTATCTTAGGCTAACATCCTTACGTCCAAAACCTGAAACCAGATGTTAGACCAACATCCTTATATCAAAAACCTGAAATCAGATGTTAGGCTAACATCCTTATATCCTTGTTCTGGCGGAGCCAGAAGGGGGTAGATTTCTTGCAATTTCCTATAGTATACTTCGTATATGGTCAGCGCCTAGGCTAGTATACATATGTTGTATCTACATGCATGCTTTTATTTTCATTTTTTTTACCATAGGCTAGATTTAGTAAAACCCTGTTTTCTTCGTGCGAGAGGGCCGATACTGCTGTAAAGGTAAGGTATCAAGATTCAAGATGTCTTGTGTTTTAAAAACACCAGCCGAAGTTCAAGCCCCAAAGCAATCTCCGACGGAGCGACTACTGTCCACCATTATACCCATTATACTAATGCTCTACTGCGTTATTACGTCAACACCCAACCCTCTGTGTATGCCAGGTACGCCACTTTGGCCATATATATAATGCTCGTTTGGTATCGGCATCAGTGTCCAAACGGGGCTTACATTTCCGTCCATAAACGATATTTTTTCAGTTTCCAGCTCAACTTGATATTTTGTAGACGTTAGTTGTATACTTCGTGTACGAGGTACCTGGTATAACTCAAAGGATGATGAAGACGACAGCAAGTAACCGCCGACTGACGCCCCTCGCATCCCCCAACACCGAACATGACGCAACGCAACCCACAGAGACCTTAAGCCGGAGAACCTGCTTTTGGATCAGGACAACAACCTCAAGATTGCCGATTTTGGGTTGTCGAATATGATGAGGGACGGGGAGTTTTTGCGAACATCTTGCGGTGAGTGGGGCTAAGAGTACACGCCACCTTCGTATCCTTGGTATTGTGGTTTGCGTCTTTCCTTGGTTGGCTTGGGCCTGCCTTGCGGTTGTCGTGTCCTGTCGTTCCTGGTCTGGCTTTGCCTCGCCTTTGCCTTGCCTTGCCTTGCCTTGCCTTGCCTTGCCTTGCCTTGCCTTGCCTTGCTTTTGTCTTGTGTTGCCGGCGTCGCCTTGTGTTGAGTGTCGTTGCCGTGTTTTTTTTTCTTGTCTTGTCTTTGTTTTGCCTTGCCATGCCATGCCATGCCATGCCATGCCGTCGTCTTGCCTTTCTCTTGCATTTGTCTTGCGTTGCCTGGCCTTGTCTTGCGTTGGGTTTTCTCGCGTTTTATTGTCTCGCCTTGCCTTTCCTCGCCGTGCCTTGCCTCTATTATTGACGGTGCACCTACTGTATGAGTGAATTATTCCTTGCACCGACTTGGGAGCAGGGACACACGGCAATACGTCCCTAAGCAGGACCTCAGAGAGACCAACCCTTCCGTTTCGGCTGCTACAGCAGTAGTTGCTCATGCCACATATTTGTACCGACTAATAGTGCGCTGCTGTTTTATCTTGTTTTCTGCTTACAAATGGCGACACGGAGTAACATGGCCGCATTGTAGGTTTCCTTGTGACATGATTTGTGTTTTGCTGTTGGTATTATATCATGGTTGTTACCTATAGATTTTTCCTGCAGCAAGTGTTCCGTCAGATAAGGCCGATTTGGGTATTTCGGCTATATCCTACGTGGCGGAGCACTGCTCCCATGGTTTAATAGTGTTGACTGTTGTTTTCGGCACTGCAAGGCAGCAAGCTGCATACAATTTTACGTTTGTCGTTTGCCACAACCGGAGACCGGAGACAGCCCAACGAGTCGGATCATTCCGTTGCCAGTAGCGCCAACAGCGCCCCCTCCCCGAGTCGATTCCCGCCTCCCCGAATTGAAACCCGGCTCCACAAATCGGACCCCGATTCCTCGAATCGAACTTTGCCTCCCCGAATCAAACACCGTCCCAGAACTGAACCCCGCCTCCCAGAATCGAACCTCGCCTCCTCGAATCGAAACCTCGCCTCCTCGAATCGAAGCCTGCCTCGCCGAATCGAACCCCCCCCCCCGAGTCAAACCCCGCACCCCCCGGTCCGAACTTCGCCTCCCCACGCACATGCAACCCCATTGCCCCCCCCTTTCCCACCCGCCCGTCCCACCCGAAAAAGGCTCTCCGAACTACGCGGCGCCGGAAGTGATCATGGGCACCCTCTACGCCGGTCCGGAGGTAGACGTGTGGTCGTGCGGCGTCATCCTTTACGCTCTGCTGTGCGGCAGCCTCCCGTTCGACGACGAGAGCATCCCATCCCTGTTCAAGAAGATCAAGTCCGGGATGTACTCGCTGCCGAGCCACCTGAGCCCCATGACGAGAGACCTGGTGCCCAGGATGCTGGTCGTGGACCCGATGAAGCGAATCACGATCCCGGAGATCAAGCAGCACGCCTGGTTTCAGCAGAGCATTCCGCTCTACCTCACGCTGACGCCGGCGCAGCTTGAGGATCAGGCCGGGAAGGTCGACGAGGAGGTGCGGTGCCGTGTCGTGTCGTGCGGTGCAACTCTGGCCGATGGTTTTTTCGAGCGGTTCTGTACATACTTTTTTTTTTTTTTTTCGAGACGAGTTTGAAGTTGAATATTATTTGCCGAATATGATTTACCACGTATATGCTTGCCGTAGGTATATATGCAGTATATACATTTTTAACTTTTTCGAGCGGTCCTGTGTTTTTGTATATTCATTTTTTCGAGCGGTCCTATATGCGTACCTGGTAGTTTTTATACCTTTTTCGAGCGGTCCTGTATTTTTGTGTTTTATCTAGCTACCAGGTTTACGTAGTTTTTTCGAGCGGTCCTGGATTCTACCAGGATTGTGTTTACAGTTTTTTCGAACCGTCCTGTTTTCGTTTCCGTTTTAATATTTTCGGTGTTTCCCAGATTCTGACGAGAGTGGACGAGCACTTGTCCCTCGTCCTTGCTCTGCCCTGTACCAGGCTGCGGTTTCCTTGCCGCTTGTACAGCAGTTCTGCTGGTCAAAGTAATGCGGTTTGTGTCCCGGTTTGGGCTGTGTCGGTGGAAAACGGGCGGGCAAAAGGCATGAGTTATCTCGGTTCCGCTGTCTGCCTTTACGTATGTACGTAAGCGGTGGAAGTGTGCGTGAGGGTTTCCCAGCGCATGGCAGGTATCGTTTGCATGGGCAACAACTCGCTCCGGCAGAGAGGCCTATTTTTACCTGATTTTTACCAGTCCGCCGGAGGATGAAAAGATAAAAAGGGGGGAAACGCCTGCTACCTTCCTCCCTCCGCGAGGCGTTACACCCCCAAGAGCGACGATTTTTGTTGGTGTATAGCATATGGCTAAGGATGTCGCGGAGTAAACGGTGAAGCGCCAGCAACCAAGAGAATAAGACAACGCCACAGACCCAGCCCTTGCAGCCAAGAAAATCGAATAATGCTCCGAGAGAATCATGCTCCGAGAGCACGCTTAGCGGCACCGTGTTGGGTGACCGGTGAGAGACAGATTGCGTATTTCCTTGAAGATCTGCCCCTTGGTTGATGAAGCTGAATCAGAAGTAGTAGAGAAACAGCTGTAACAACCCCAGAGCCTCGGTGGCATCTGAGATGGAAGGGCTCTTCGCCCTTCCCTTCTGATTTGCCCGAATACGACCGCCATCCAAGCAATACGAAAACGAACCAATTACCTATCGTGAGGGAATTACCGGCCTTCCAAGGCCATAGTATTACTACTTACATCGGGCCATCGCGCACGAGCCTCACACGCAGTAATTTCGGGGCAACATAGTACTAATATGGTACTACTATAGTACTATTCAATACAGTAATATAGTGTATTAATAATCGATTGTGGTATGTAAACATGGGGGAGTAATAGGGGGATACCAGATACATGTTTTTAAGGTCGTCTTGGGTTCTGATTGTATACTATTAATATTAATACTACTAATATTAGTATTAATAGTATTGTTATCGTCCCCCGTATTATTTAATAGTAGTACGCCCACCTTCGCTCCTTGGCGTATATATCGTATGTGGTCTGCTTCAATTGGTCGCAGTGTGGCCGGTTGCGCTCGATTCTCTTCTGACGCTTTACGCTTCTCCTCTCACTTTTCACACGTTTTTATTGTCACTTGTCGTCATTCGTTGCCGTCTCTCGCTTGGTGGGACGCAGGTGGTGGCGATGTTGTGCAAGCTACCGTTCAAGGGCATCACGCGCGAGCGAATTTTGTCGGCCCTGGCCCACAAGGGGTACAAGAAGAAGGGGGAGTTCGAGCACGAGCTGAGGGTGGTGTACGAGCTGGTGCAGGGCAACAAGCTGCACAGGGCGAGGCTGAAGGTGAGAAACCGGCGCTTTCGGCCGCGGGGCTAACTCCCAACCACCCCCCCCCCTTGGGTGTTAAGGGTCAGCTGATAATGATGTAGAGAGTAGCGCACGCGCGCTTGGGTTGTGGGTTAAGTAGGGTGGGTAGGGTGGGTAGGGTGGGTGGTGGTGGTGGGTGGATTGGGTCGGTGGATGAGTGTTTGGTGTGAAGTGTTTTCGGTGAAGCTCCCTTGTTTCCTGTTCCTGGTGCTTACGGGCATGCTTGCATCCGTAAGCCGTGGGGGGTAGAGTGGTGTCTGGGCGGAAACGGCTGCAACGGTTACACGGTCGCAGTTTTTGGTGTTACCGCCCTTTTTCTTCCACGCGCGGGGGGAAAAGCGTCCGATTTTTGTTTTGTAAAATGTCTCCTGCTCACCTCTCGTGCTTGATCGCTGCTTTCTCTTCTGCCGTGATGTGAGAGTGTATTGTTGCTGCTGTTTTTAGTGTTGTCGTAGTATCGTTTGTTTCACTCTTTGTCGTTGGTCGCACTGCTTTTTTGCTGTTCGCTGTGGTTGTTGCTGTTGTTGTGGCGCTTGCTTGAGTATAACGTATTTCACGCCCCCTGAACGTTACCTCCGGGTGGTACACTTATGTTTTTTCGCGCTACGAGCGTGTCGTCTGAAACCCCTATCCCCTTGTTACCATTACACCGCGTTCGGTCCCCTCGCAGCAATGCGTGTCTGCAAACAAGCTTCAGCTTCAAACGCCGCCGATGTTTAGCTTAGAGGCGAGGGGGTCGAGGAGTGGGGTTTCGCCCGGAAGAGTCCCCCGGAATTTGGGGCAGGGGCAGGGGCAGGACCCGACGGACACGGCGCGAGAAGCGGCGAACATTCTTCGAAGACAGGTCAGCGAGATTGAGATGTAGATTTAAAAAAATGGAGAGAGGAACAAGGGAGAGAGAGAGAGAGAGAGAGAGAGAGAGAGAGAGAGAGAGAGAGAGAGAGAGAGAGAGCGAACATATCTCCTCCTCTCATCAATACCCGAAGTAGTAATATTTTTCGGCTGCGCACCGGGTGCTCGCTTCCGACCTCGGCTTTCTCTGCCGCCATTTATGTTGTCTCTCTCTCCCAGCTCACCCTCCATGCGACTCGCCCAACACCTCACGGCGCTTCGTGCTTGGTGCTAGCAATGTCTGCCTGGTCGGTGACAACCCGACATGCTCCGTCCCGGCATTGTAGGGACTCGAGGGTCTATGGTCATACGACTACGGCCATGCATGAAAAAGGGGGGGGGGGGGGGGGGGGGGGGGGGGGGGGGGCGCGGGGGGGGGGGGGGGGGGGGGGGGGGGGGGGGGGGGGGGGGAGCAGGAGACATTTTACAAAACAAAAATCGGACGCTTTTCCCCCCGCGCGTGGAAGAAAAAGGGCGGTAACACCAAAAACTGCGACCGTGTAACCGTTGCAGCCGTTTCCGCCCAGACACCACTCTACCCCCCACGGCTTACGGATGCAAGCATGCCCGTAAGCACCAGGAACAGGAAACAAGGGAGCTTCACCGAAAACACTTCACACCAAACACTCATCCACCGACCCAATCCACCCACCACCACCACCCACCCTACCCACCCTACCCACCCTACTTAACCCAGGGTGCCGTGGCGATAGGGGCCCCGATGAAGCGACGAAGGTGGTACCTGGGAATCCAGTCCAAGAAGGACCCGGCGCACGTCATGACCGAGGCAAGCCCATCTATTAATAGTTGAAAATCATTAAAAACTAAACAAAACTTGGCGATGATAAGACTGAACTTTATTGTTCCCTCAAAACTCATATTTGCCATTATGATGAGACTGAACTTTATTTTCCCCTCAAAATTTATGAACTTTATTTTTTCCTCAAAACTCGTATTTGCCATGATGAGACTGAACTTTATTTTTCCCTCAAAACTCAAAACTCACATATTTGCCATGATGAGACTGAACTTTATGTTTTCCCCTCAACACTCATTTTTTGCGCATATTTTTGGTGTTGATACTATTTGTAGTGGTACTTCGATCGCGAGGTACACTATGGGGTGCGAGCAATCCCATACGAAGTATATATATAACGCCTGCTGTATAAGAAACCCTTTGTTACTGCTGGGCAGCGCTAGTTACAGCCCTCGAACTGCTGTAGCATTATTAATAGTATTGCAACCTGGTCGATTACGGTTCACGCTCTCGGCCTTTGGCGGCTCCTACGGAGGGCTGGTGGTATTTGTGCACCACTAGGTGGGAGCAGGGTGCCCAATGGAGTCGGGTCCAGATGGGACCAAGGTAGAGATGCTGTCCAAAAACGGATGTGTTGGGTCCGACAATGCGTTTGACTCTGAAACACTACGCGTAAAAAACACTGGTGCATATATAGCGGCGGGTTGCAATTTTTGCTGCGAGTTCTGGAGTTGGTATTATATGAGGTTTCGCCTTGTCTACAGCAGAAAGGAACGAACCGACGCACGCCATGACCGAGGCCAGCCTATCTATGTACGTATACCGCCTTCTTTATACGAAATTATTTTATTTTACACTATTAATAGTGCAAAAATCAAGGAGCCGGTGCACGTCGTGACCGAGGCAATCCCGTTATTCAACGTATACAGCAGTATATGACACCTAATAAGAAACAAACTGATAAGAAATCCTGGCTGAGATTTGGAGGAAAATAATAAATTCTGGAGTCATAATATTGAAATTAGTGTAGAAAGTACCCTCTCTCAAATAAGAAATCCAGCCTGGACCAGATTTTATGTTTCTTACTTTTAATAGGTGTCCTGTACTGTAGCCTGCTGTAATAATATATTAATAGCAGGAATTCGCAGGACATTAGTTTCTGTCGTGCGTTGGTGGAAAAGGATATACTTCGTACACGATAAAACCCAACCCAACCAAAGTGTTTTTTTTTTATGTTGTCTCGATTTTAGGGAGCGTTACGGCGTTCGGCGGACTCTTTTGGCGCCATCAACATTATTAACTATTACTATTAATAGTGTTCGCTCGTAGTAATACGCCTATGGTACCGTTTTAACTTACAAGTACTGTAGTAATATGAACGCTGTTGGGCCTTTTCACGGCAGAAAATGACGATAAAAGGTCCCGATTATTTTTATAATAGTACATGCTTAGCAACGGCCACTACGTGGCTGGGGATTATCCAAGTTGATGTCGGAGTCACAATGTAAGGAGGCGTACGGGGCGGGGCCCTTATTATACTGCTCGTAGACGGTCCACAACACCAAATGTAGCATTGTTTTGGTTGCTTTATATACTATCATCAACTCCCGAAGGGGTTTTAATGCCGGAAAAAAAAATCCCACACTTTTTCCGATGTAGTTGCTCCTCAAGAACGTAGGTACAGGTCTAAAAGAGTTATCACTTGTAATGTATGTGTAGCTTTTTTTTGCTTGAGAGGGAAGAATGCACGTACTTGAATGACTGCTCTTAAATGACTACTGCAGTTTAAGTACAGCATCAGCCACACGAAGCAATGTCAGCTGTTTAAGTACAGCAATACGTTTTGGTGTCCCAAGCACGCGAAGTACACCAAGAAGGTTGTATGATATGTGCCAATGATATGTGCCATACTTGAGTGTGGACGACAAGCGAGCAGCGTGATGGTGCTCACACTGCTACTGCGGCGATCACACCAGCCAGCCAGCCAACCAGTTGATAACACCATGCTTGTCGTGGTTCTGCTCGAATGCTATGATTAGAGCAGTTGCCAAAATCGGGTATACCCGGTGAGAATGTGGCCGAAACAGGGTATACCATCGTATTTCAGTGACCGCAACGACCCCAGGGCGCCATCTCATTGGCCAACGCCGGCCACCACCCGACGCTCGCCACATTCCCACCGGAAATACCCGCTTTTGGCTACTCAACCTATAATTATGCTATGATTATGCTATAAGTGGGGTCTATCACCCGGGTGCTAAAATCACACACCCGTGGTACTGTATGCTATATTCAAGTGATATGATTTGATAGCACACCCCCGGGGATGAATTTCCGACCCGGTTATCTCGAAAACAAGGGGGACACACTATTACCAGTACAAAATCGTGGCTTTGGAAGGAACTCGCCGAGAAATTTCCGTAGACGCATCGATCGCTCTAAAAAGCTCGGCGGTTACACTCTCCCCGTTGTCGACAAAATCTGCCTTAGAGGGGTGTTGTCTTATCACACGTGTGGTGGCGTATACGGTATTCGGGTCCATCACACGCAGCTTGCTATTAAATAAAGTGCATTCTAAATACGTCAGCTGTGAGTTCGACTGATTGAATAGTTGACCCTCAACTTGCAAGCTGCTATTATAAGATGAGCGAGCAAAAATTCCAGAAAAAAAAAATCCAGAAAAAAAAAGTATCTCACATCTGCGGTGCCTTTACGTCGAAAACGTTGGTCTGCGTGCGGGTAAAAACCCTTGACACCTTGATGCACGTTTTGAGAGGAAAGTATTTCATTTGTAGTTACGAGAGGAGGGTGGTTGTGGCAACGTTAGCAGCGTGGTAAAAGTGACACTGCTAATATTGCTGCTCACTTCGAACAAATCGTGATTTAGCATCTATTGATAGTTCCTCACGTGCCCTTGTGAGAGGTTGTGCAAGACCTGCGTAGTACAGATGCAACTCTGGACACATGTGTTAGATTATGCAGATCATACAGATCATACAGATCATACAGATGAGGAATATAGCGAGCCCTGAAAGATCTAGAGTTGGGAATCGATGCAATTGTTGTGATGTTGATATTGATAGTGTCGCATTGAAATTTGTTTCACTCCTCTCGGAGTGTTTTTTTAATGATGTCACAGGGGGTCTTTTGTCGATGTTATTGTACCGTTTTTTTGTCGTACTGTACCGTTTTTAGGGTATGTATGTCGGTACAGCGGCGCCGGTGGCGACGACGCGCTGCTTGGCGGTTCTCCTATAGAGTACTCGTAGTTTTTTTGGTGGGGGGGCTCATTGTCGTGTCATGGCCGTAGTCGTATGACCATAGACCCTCGCATCCCTACAATGCCGGGAGTTGGGGGGGGGGGGTCGAGCTCCCGCTTGAGGTACTATTAATAATAGGCCGGTGTTGCGCTGGCGAGAGGCTCTGCCTACAGCGCAGCACACAGGTGCCGTTCATGTATGTTGAAATAGCTTGTGGGGTTCCACGCTACCATAGCGGGTCAGTGTCGCCGGAACGGAGCACGGAGCGTAGATTCCGGGTGCTTCCGTTGAGCGTCTGTCTGCGCTGGTCTTGAGGGGGGGGGGTCGAAGGAACTATGCCTGTTGGTCTGTGAGTGAAGTCACTGGTCAAGTCACTCATTACGTAGCCTAATGGGTGCATACCGTATACTGTAACCAAGTGATACGATAACAACACTGTTATCAAGTGATACGATACCACACTGTAATCAAGTGATACGATAACCACACTGTAATCAAGTGATTTTATTGTTTGATACCACATCCCGTGGGACGGATTTCCGACACGATTTTCTCGAAAGCAAAAGGGGGGGCACAGACAACGAAACGGGTGCCTTTGGAGTGATCTCGCCGAGACCTTTCCTTCCCATACATGCATGCATCGCTCGGCTGTCGAGACAATCATCCTGTTAATAGAGGGGGTGTGCCATCTTGTCACACGTGTTACACAACAGATGTGCCATAGTAGTTTGTTTATAACCAATAGAGGCATCTGTTATGATATTGCTGGAACATCATACAACAGCGATTATCATGCCCTGACAATTCGACGATGGCGCGACCTGTGTCTTGTCTTGCCTTGCCTTGCCTTGCCTTGCCTTGCCTTGCCTTGCCTTACCTTGGCTTGGCTGTCTTTAACGTGCCCCGTGTTGTGCTTTGTGTTTTATTATTTCGTTCTGTCTGGACGCAGGTGTACCGAGCGCTGCTGCAGCTGGGGTGCGAGTGGTGCCTTCTCTCGTCGTACCGCATACAGTGCCTCTGGAAACCCGACTCAGAGCGGCCGGGCCCAAGAGGGAGCCTGCCGAGGGGAGGGTTTAAGAATACGCCGGGGGAGGCGGGGTTCGCGGCTGGGGGTTTGAGGAGAGATGGAGGCGGAAGCGGGGGCCAGGGGAGTGCGACGCTGGGGGGGATCGGCGCAAAAGCCAGGGAGGAGGGGTACCGAGTCGTGGCGGGCTTGACCTTGTACAAGGTGAGGGTGTATGTGGGCTTTGGTGTGTGCTGTGCTGTGCTGTGCTGTGCTGTGCTGTGCTGTGCTGTGCTGTGCTGTGCTGTGCTGTGCTGTGCTGTGCTGTGCTGTGCTGTGCTGTGCTGTGCTGTGCTGTGCTGTGCTGTGCTGTGCTGTGCTGTGCTGTGCTGTGCTGTGCTGTGCTGTGCTGTGCTGTGCTGTGCTGTGCTGTGCTGTGCTGTGCTGTGCTGTGCTGTGCTGTGCTGTGCTGTGCTGTGCTGTGCTGTGCTGTGCTGTGCTGTGCTGTGCTGTGCTGTGCTGTGCTGTGCTGTGCTGTGCTGTGCTGTGCTGTGCTGTGCTGTGCTGTGCTGTGCTGTGCTGTGCTGTGCTGTGCTGTGCTGTGCTGTGCTGTGCTGTGCTGTGCTGTGCTGTGCTGTGCTGTGCTGTGCTGTGCTGTGCTGTGCTGTGCTGTGCTGTGCTGTGCTGTGCTGTGCTGTGCGTTGCGCTGCTTTGTTTTTGTGCGCAGTGACTGTGTTTTGTCGGCTGGTTGTTTGGTAGTGGTGGCGGTGGTGGTGGTGGTGGTGATGTTGTTGTGGCTTCGCGTTTGCGCGGTGGGTGGGCGGCGCCTGTTGCCGTGTGACGCTGTTATCTCGCGGTGTGATATGTGAAATCGCGTTTTTCTCGGTGTGTTTTTTGCGGCATCGGTGACATGTGGCTATGTCATGCTGCTTTAAAATACGTGGCAACGCCTTTCGGGTGTATCGTAGACCGGCCGAGCGATAGGCCGCCTCTGTTCTGGCGATCACGATCGGGTGTTCGGTATTCGCTTCTTTTTTTATTTATTGGGGTTGTCTTTTCTGTCTGATCTGTCTCATCAGTGCCCACACCGCAGCGAAGGACCGTCCGCACACCCGCTGAATGACTTTGACGGGACCCTCTGTTATATCCCCCCAAGCGGGGGGGGTATCGTGCGGCTTGTATTCGTTGAGCGCATGGCCCCTAGTGGACTACGTTTTTCGTTTTGAGCTTGGGGCAGGCATGGCTGGGTGAAAGTTATTGAAAAACCAGTCCATGTAACTTATAAGGAATGCCAAGCTATGGAAATAAAAGTAAAGTTTCCAGCTCCTCGACAAAACAAATGTTAGAAATGAATGACACTTTTGGGTGATTATAAAGGTGTTGCTTCCGCTGGTTGCTGCAATCTCGGTTCGCGTTAATCGGAATACCAGCCATCGTTGCCGAGGAGGGAGAAAAAGAAGCCTCCGGTATATTGAGGGCATCGTGTATCTGGGTACTGCCTCTGCTGCTGGCGGGGTTGCTTCGACGGTGTTGAGGCTTGGAGCAACGCAACTTTTGTGGCGAGAGTCTTGGCGCGTTGCTGTCGGTCGGCTTTTCGTGCTCGGCTTTTCGTGCATGGACGCGTCTGGTGCTGGGCCTCCAGCAGTCGGCGCTGAACGGTTACAGCCGTAGAACAGCGGCAGAGCAACAACACCAGCAGAGCAGCAAAACCAGCAGAGCAGCAGCAAAAGCAGCAAAAATAATAGCAGCAACAGCAGGAGGCCGGAGCGCACGAGCTCTCGCCCCGCTTGAGGAAAGCAACTCACTTACAAACTCCGTGGGGGTGGGGTTTCTAAGTCGTTAAGGCGTTATTCACGAGTTCGTCGTCGTGGGATACATACGCGTGTCGCGTACACACAGCCTGTGCCTGTACGCGACGTTCAACTTTTGTTGCCTTTTGCCTTGTCTTTTCTGCCCCTTTGAACAGGTGCAGATGAACATATACCTGTTGGACTTTCACAAGCGAGAGGGAGATCAGTTCACGTTCATGGTGAGTCCTGTCGCACCAGTGTCCCCCCTGCTCTGTTCTGCCAATGGCCTCGAGTACTCCTAGCGTCACATTTTCGGTCGTTGCAATTGCGTTGGCTAGATAGGGACATCGTTTTCCATTTGGTAGTTTTTTTTTTCGTTTTTTTGTCGAAGAGACAAATTTACTTTAGATCATGATATAGATCATCTACAGATCATCTAGTTCCTCACCTGCCGCTGTGAGAGCTTGTGCAGGATCTGATCATGATCTGCATAGTACAGATCCAACCCAGGACACATGTGCTAGACCATGCAGATTTATACGGGTCTCACCTGGCAACATGAGCTAGTTCATACAGATCATACAGGTCATACAAGACGGGGCATTAGATCTACCTTGATTCATGTTGACAATGAGGGGGAAATCGATTATCTGCTCAAGGTGCCCAAGCTATTAATAGTGATTCGTGTTTACCAGATACCTTGTACCTGGTATAGCAGTAGACAACCTATGGATTAACGTTTACCGATACTATTAATAGTATATATACGAGGTATATATGAACCGTAGATATCCTATTGATTCATGTTTATAGAAGTATGACACGCCCAGGTTGTCCAATATTCGATCATGTCGTAATATAACCAGGTACGTATTTCGTCGACCTTACGTTGTGGCTGGCTCATCTGGGCTGTTGGTTAGCTCCAGAGTGCGCCGTGCGGGGTATCTTGTGAATATTTATATGTGTGTATGTTTTTTCAGACGTTATTTATTAGGATGGCGGAGGAGCGTAGTCTACACAGCTTTATTAGCCTTCGACCCTGTTGACGTGTTGGCGCTGAAACTCGCGGGGAGGGAGTTTGTGCCGCGTGAGGCATCACTGCGTACCGGTAACACGCACGATAAGCCACCCCCTCTATTAACAGGACGAATGAATGTCTCAACCTGTCTTAAGCTGGGTTTCTCGACAACGGAGACGAGAAATTTCTCGACGTTTTTCGAAGCCACCATTTTTGTTGTGTGTGCCCCTCTTAAGACATGGCCCGTCTAAGCCATGACCCCTCTAAGGCATGGCCCCTCTAAGGCATGGCCCCTCTAATAATAAGCCCTGACCCCTCTAAGGCATGGCCCCGCTAAGGCATAGCCCCTCTAATAATCAGCCATGACCCCTCTAAGCCATGTTTTGGAGGAAATCGGCTCAGAAAATCGTCCCAGGGAGTGTGTTATCAACTATTATCACTTGATTACAGTGCACGGCACTGGACAGGGGAGGCGTGTCATGTGGCGGGGACGAGTTCGGAGCCACCCTGGATGCATGTTTGCCCCACCCTGCTGTACCTTGTTGTAGAAGTCAGGAGGCTTTGGCTCCCCCAAGTGCCTGCCGCTATATACGCATGCCATGAACACAGAACACAGCTCGGCTTTTGCTTTGCTGTTTTTAATACATCAATACCGACCAAACTAACACGTATGGCATGATTACAGACTATTCTACTTCGTATTACATGTATATGCATATATACGTACCTGCCCTTTGTTGTCTTGAACGCTCTATACTGAGGTCATATAACACCCATCGTGCGCGCGATCGAAGTATCACTACTATTATGTAGTATGAGTGATATCACACACAGGTTGCAAATAGGAGTTTCGACGAAATCCTCGATCTCGCCGCTGTTTTTTTTTTTTTTTCAGTTTAGTTGTATTTAGATGTGTAATCGCCCCTGCTTTCTGTTTTAGCGCAAGGCTAAATGTTGTCGTAGGTTGGGCACTCTCGGTGTTTGCTTACGCTTTGCCTCGTGGGACCACTTCCTCTGCTGTGACCACCGCTTCGACTACCTCGACTGTTCGTACCTCCATGGCGCAACCAACCAAACCCCCGCCCCCCCCCTCTTCCACGTGCCCCTTGGGTTTTCCAACATTCGACTTGGATTAATTATCCAGACGCTGTGCGCGAAGATCATCATCCAACTGAAGACTCTTAGCGCCCAGAGCAAGATGCAAATTTCGGGACGGTTACAGGTGAGAATAGGAGGCCTTAATATATATACTGTTAATAGTTTTAGTGTAGAAATCGGTCTTTTTGTGTACTGGAGGCCTCTGTTGGCCTTAATATGCTGGTTTTAGTGACATTAGAGTAGTTTTAGTGGTGTAAACCGGTCTTTTTGTGCACTCAAGGCCTCCGTTCGCCTTAATATACTGGCTTCAGTGTAGGAGATTGTTTTTTTGCGTGGAGGGCGAACGACGGTTCCCTTTCTGTGGCATCTCTTGAGACAACACAATCACACACCACAGCGGAGTAGTCTGGCTGACTACGTAGTCATGTGTATGGTCCTGTGTCTAAGCCCCCCCCTCCCCACCCCTCCCCCCCTACCCCTATATCCATTCGCGGTCCGCATTTTCTCTGTCACACCGCCTTCCCGGCCTAAACTCTCGCGGTGGGCTGCGCTGCGCAGCCGATGGCGCAAACTCAAGGGGGGGCCATGGCCGTACCGCAGATGCACGCGCAAACGCAACAGCAGCAGCAACAGTATCCGTCTTCGAGCCAACAGCACCAAGGGCAAACCCAGCAGTCCCCCACGAGCCGGTCTGCTTCGGCGCCGCAAGGCCAGCAGCAGCCGTAGCCCCAGCATGCTGCTGCTCTGCGGCGGCCCGGGGGGTTCCATATCGCAAGAGAGCACGCATTGCGGCGGCGCTGCATGTACCATAATCCCCGCCGCGCCGCACAGCAAGCAGCAGGCGAGGGGAAGGGGCGGTGACAGCCGCCATAATGGCAACAACAATTCACACAGAAGAATACAGTCACGGGTACGGAGGAGGGGCGGGGGCGGGGGGCGGGGGGGGGGGGGGGGTACCGCAACAGCAGCACCAACCAGCAACAACAGCAGCAGGCACAGCAGGCAGCAGCAGCAGAGACCCCCCCCCCCTCACCAGTACGACTAACAGCAGGCCAAAGCAATGGAACGGACGGGGTTCGGGTTTGTGATTGGGCGTTTACGTGCGGAGCCGGGTGGGCGGGCAGGTTTGGTGTTGTGGTTCGTTGGTTCGTTGGTTGATAAGGCCTTGCGTGCGAGAGAGTGTCGGCATCGTGGAAAAGCACCCTGGGGTAGGGCCGTAACGTGGTGTTTGTGATATTTCCAACAGTTTCGTATTGAGATTCGTGCGCGGTAATGTGTAGGGGGGAGGGGCGGATCGTATTATATCTGTCTCTTATACACATCTGGGGGGGCGCACTGACGAAAAGTTTTTGTCGGCCGCCGGATTCCAGGTGCGTCAAACGGGAAGCAAGCGAAAAAAAAAAAGTAGGTAGACCTACTTGATGAGCGGTACCGTTCGGGCTTCTTCGCGAGCGGAAGGGGTTGGAAGGGAGGGGGAGAGGACAGAGCGGGGGTCATCCCTGCGAGGGAGTAACTTGTGAGGGCACCGAGGTTACCGCTGTGTTACCGCTGTACGGTGGGGACGGCGATGGGGTGAGAGCTGTTGGTTGGCGCTGATTTTGTGGTTCGGGCTGAGAGGGGGTGGGCGTAAGGGGGCAAAAGAAGGCGAGCAATCGCTGACCGAGGGAGGGGAAGCGTCTGCTGCGGTGACACGCCGGGGCGTCGCGGGTGACTCAACGGTAATACTCAATATTTCGCCGGTAATATTCAGTGGTAATACTCGACGGTAATGCTCAACGGTGATGCCCAACGGTAATACTCAACGGTAATACTCCACGGTAATATTACGACGGTAATACTCAATGGCACTACTTGACGGTAATACTTAACTGCAATGCTCGACGGTAATACTCATCGGTAATACTCAACGGTACTACTCATCGGTAATACTCAACGGTAATACTCAACAGTATTACTCAACGGTAATACTCATCGGTAATACTCATCGGTAATACTCATCGGTAATACTCAACGGTAATACCCAACGGTAATACTCAACGATCATTTACTCGAGGGTAGCACTACGTAACCGCAGCAAGTCAACGTGCGAGGTGCCCTCTTTCATTTTCTCGTCGGTAATTGTGGTCGGGTGGGTGTGCGTGGCAGTATCGGGCGTACGATAAGTTTTGCCGGAGAGGAGGGGGAGGGTTTTTGCAAGGCGCTCGGTCGCTCGTTTTTTTTTTTGCGGGGGGGGGGGGGGAGGAGAGGGTGTTGTATTTATGGAGGCTGAGTAGCAGCGGTGGGGACGTTGCCCATACTATGGTGAAAGGCAGTAAGTAGGTTTGATAGGATCTGCAACACGACGACGAAGACAGACGATTGGTCGAGGCTCCAGTCGTTTTTACGGGCAAAACGATGATGATGAGGAGGGACGAAAAGAAAGAACACAACAAACATTACTATTTTCGTTTTTACGTTTTGTATTTTTTGTTCCATTTTTGTTCAATCACGCGATTTTCAACTTTTAACTTTTGTAAAACTGCTTTTCATTTTCAAGCGATCGATTTGGTTGATTGATTTGATCGATGATTGGTTGGTCGGTGATTTGTTGATTGGTTATTGGTTGAATGGAGCTATTAATTGTTTGAATTATTAGCTGATGGGCTCGCCCCTTTTGCCCATTACTTGCGATAATAAACGCACCTGTATGGCATTTTCAGGTTAAATTGTTGTTTTTATAGTGTTGCTGGTGATGCTGTTGTTCCGTAGTACTTACAGTAAGTGTTTGTCGTATTATACCATTCTCGCCGATAAGATAAGACAACTCCCGCTCGGAAACTGATTTGAAAACTAAAACTGGGATTATAATGTCGGCTAATGAAGAGTGGTGCTTCGTACATCTCTAGCGCTATCTATCTACAGTAGTATATGCTGTCAGGTTTCGGGCTCGCGCGTGTTTTTTTTTCGTGGTTTGAGCCACGCCTATTATACAAGGTGTCCGTGAAAAACTTTAATCGTATTATATGTATATCTGGTATATAAATAACTCGACGAAGTAACTGCTGCTTTTGCGGCAGCTGTTGTTAGTGGTGACACTTGCTTGCTGCTTTTAGTGAACCAGTGCATACAAACTGCTGCTGCTGTTCCTGCTGCTGTTGGCTGTGTGTGGTGTTTGTTGCATAGTCCCCGCGCGTTGTGGCGTTGCTGCTGCGAGTTACAAAAATCGTGTACGTGCTAAAATACCGTACGTAGGGCCACGTGGGCAATTTATCAATAGACCATACTGCACGTGGAGATTTCCATTTGTCACCTGCTACAGTAGAGGTAGGTATACCTTTTTTTGGCAGAATCGTTTTCTGAACGATCGGGCTCCTTAACCCAAATTGGTCGTTTTTTCATTCATTTTTGCGACGAATAATGTTTCAGAGTATGCTTCGGTCAGGATATTTGTCATCCGGCAGCACTTTTATTTTCCTCCAAAATCATTTTTTTACTTACTATTAGTATAACGCTCCATAAGTGAGAAGCTCAGAAAAAAACATGGTGCACCTCTATCGTAGCATGCGTCATTTGGCGGTTTGATGATTTGGAATTTGGAAGATCGACTTTTAATGTAAACATCAAACTACCTTTGCTTCGAGTTTTGAGTGTATTGTCTTCTTGAGGGTTTATAATACGGCAGGCAGCAGAACAAGTTGTCATGGTCGTCATTTTCCTACACCATGTATTTACATTTATTATACTACAGTATGGTGAACACAGGAAGTATACAGTACAGGACACCTGATAAGAAACAGGCCAATAAGAAAGCCAGGCTGATATTTAGAGTAAAATAAGAAATTCGGGACTCGTTATATTGAAGTTAGTGTAGAAAGCACCCTCTTTCAAATAAGAAATCCAGCCTGGACCAGATTTCCTGTTTCTTATTAGGTGTCCTGTGCGTACTGTAATATGTTTGAATCACGAGACAATATATTTCGTATGGTCTCAGCACACAATACTCCTCTTAGTATAATAGTATAAAAGTGTTACGGGAGACCGTACTGTAGTGACCCACCTCTACCTGTGAGTCATCCCACGGTAGAGGCGCAGCAGGTTTATCTCTGCTCCTCACATGAGGAGCTCAATATCTCACCCGAAACATGACTTCGGAAACAATCGTTCGCGCAATCCGACCAAACCTTCCAACGCGGTAGTCCAACAACAAATATACCAGTGAAACAATAATAGTAACCGGTGGTTACTCACGTGAGAAGCACAATCGGTCAGAAAATAATGAGCCTAAAAGTGGTGCCCCTACCGTGGGGGATTGCTCCTGTGTGTAACGACTCATCCCACGTTTTTAGTAGAGGGGGGTCCCAATTTTATTTTCTCAAGTGATTTAACCCATTTATTTAGGACTCCAGTCCCGATGTGGGCACAAAATACTTGCAATTAGACTGAAACAGCTAGTTCTAGACAGTGCAGTTCGAAAAGGGTTAACTACCGGTTCTTAACCTCTTGAGAATGGCTCCCACGTATATGGGTATTTGGGGACAAACTACTTGGAATTAGTGTGGTATGTTTTGTTTCAGTTCTGAATGGGTTAATAATGGTATTATTATTATACTTTTACTATTATTAGCAGATAACGTGTGCTACGATAGAGGTTATAAGTAGTGGCATTTTTGTACTGTTTTTTTTTGTGAATGACGGAACTTAATTCTTGTGTTGCACTCCTAAGTTTCATTCTATACTCCTAAAAGGGTCGTTCTTATTGAGCAGCTTTTTTCCATAAATTCCTATAGTCCGTGCAGCTTTTTTTTTCTAATATTTTCCACACCACCTAGGTACATGTTTCTCCGGGTATACACCACCGATCAAATTTTCAAAAGTACCTCTATAACGCTTACTCTTCCGCGCAGGTGTTTCTGGAAGAAAAACAAAAAAACGAACATTCTCTGCATCTTCACTTCTAAAAAAACAAAAATATAGTTATATTTTTATTTCAATAATACGAAGAGTGTAATTATGACTGGACTATTTAGACAACGGATTTCATT
This sequence comes from Saccharina japonica, assembly GCA_008828725.1. Taxonomy (NCBI): domain Eukaryota; class Phaeophyceae; order Laminariales; family Laminariaceae; genus Saccharina; species Saccharina japonica. The sequence continues at coordinate 1,101,311 of MEHQ01000010.1, read as the reverse complement.
AGCTCTCAGCGTTGTGCAGGTGATCTGACCTTCCGATTTTATAGAAAACGAAAACTCGAGAAGAAACAAGACAAAAACTGAACCCGGAACCTCATTTATATTTCAATCTTACAAGGTTTCGAGGAGTGCTACGGTAGAGGTAGCACTTTTCGGCTGAAATCATTTCTGAACGATCGGGCTCCTTAATCCAAATTCGTCGGAATTTCATTTTTGTGACGAAACATGTTTCAGACTATACTTCGGTCATGATATTTCTCATCCGGCAGCACTTTTATTTTCCTCCAAAACCATTGTTTCGGTGAGGTATGACGCTCCTTAAGTGAGGAGCTCAGAAAAAACATGCTGCACCTCTATCGTAGCATGCGTCTTTCCATCCAACAGATGTGGAAATAGAGGTCGCCAAACGATTCCTTTCATCGAGTTACAGGTCATCTGATTTTTTTTTTTCTCATCGCAACGATATTTCTCGAAATATTCACTGTTTTGAAAAAAATAGTTGATTTGGCTATGATAGAGTGGCCGAAAAAAAAAAACTGAAAAAACAATATTTGTTCGCTCAGCCCTGGTGATTACGACTGTGTTCAGCGTTTCTTGCAACTCGTCGTATTTCAAAAGTTATTAGCCGAAAACAGATTGGACAAACTGTACTGCACGGACCATACGTACCTGGTATATTTTTTTCCAACAAAAAAAGGAAATCTTGGAAATATTGGAAATTCTTCACAGGGCAAAGTGTTTGGAAGCCTTCACGTTCCATCCAATAATGGAAAATATAAATGGAAAAAATGGAAATATAGAAACTTGCGCGAAAACAAAATATTAATCTTGGAAATTTTGGAAATTTTGGAAATTTATGGCTCCGATAAGAATGGCCCTAAGTTGAATTCTATACTCGTAAGTTGCATTCTATACTTCTTAGGTCAATAGTTGCATTCTATGCTTCATCTGGTCGCAACTTTTGTTTGCCTTGGAAAAAAAAAAAAGTTTTTGGGTGTGAGGGGTATAATGTAAAAAAAAACAGTTTTTGGGGGTGCTCATCAAGTGAGCACACCTTTCTTTACCGTAGCATGCGTCTCACACTCATTTTCAGGACTACAGTACGCGGCAGCACTTACGAACTCGGCAAGTTAATAATTTCAAGCTGGATGTTTAGACGAAAATAAGAACATGACCTCTTTTGTACTGAAAAGAGTGTAGGACACATCCTGCCTCACATAAGAGTTCCAGCCTGGCCAGAAATAAGAGATTATTAACTGGTGCCGCGTACTGTACTACTGTCTAGTAGCGCATAGAAACCTCGATCGGGTTGTTGAGCGAACAAAGCTCTTTGAAGGCGTCATGTTTCGGGTGACACGTTTCAAGCTCCTCCTGCGAGGAGCTTAACAAAAATCAGTCACAATCCCTACCGCGCCGCGGCATTGCTCTTACCATGCACGAATAAAACAACGAGGTATTTATTCTTCAAAAATACCCCTGTGATCCGAAATATAAGGACCATTTCAATGAAATGTTAAGGCACAAAAGCTTCGTATATTCCGCGTCAGAGGGGTAAACATCTACTGCGGTTGTTACCGGGGACCATAGTAAACATGTAGCAAAGCAATAACACAGTATACATAGGTAGGTTATTCGCGGTATGAGGTATATTACCCATACATAGTATATGATTAAGGTAGGTTGTTCGAGGTATGGGGGGGTATAATTATTTAATTTAGCGAAAGAGGGAACATAATATAGAACCACATGTTGCTAGTAAAAATAGGGACATATAAAATATTTAGGTTTAATATTATGTGGATACTGCACCGTAGGTCCTATATACGAGTACGTATTAAATAGTGGGGGGGGAGGGGGGGGGGTCATCCAAGACGATACCTGGACGATTTATTTCGGAGACAGTTCCATTCGAGACGGTACACCACCGGTATACGTTTCGGATTTTTTTTCCCATCATTCACCTACTTTTAAGTTTTTTTTCATGTTTTCAGTTTTCATGGTGTTTTTTCGGGGATGTTTATGCAGGAAAAGGAGCAGCACGTCGTAGTGATAAATTACGAGTCAAGACAACAATAATAATAATAAACAATGAACGGAGGGGGGGGGGGTCCGATCTAAGACACTATTACATTATGTTGTTATAATCTAACAATGAGCTTACTGTTTTCATTGCAGAAAAACGTTTATCCTAGAGGCAAGGTAGGTACTCTGTATACCTGTTCTCCCAAAACCACTGTCGATTTTGACCCCGACAAAAGCGATCGCGTAGCAGAGGTGTACGAGATTCGTCGCGAACTTACTGTAAGGCTATGGCGGTGTTTTAGTGTCAAGTAATGTCGTATTCCATACGTACATACCTGGTATACAGACTGCTGTAGGGTTGGGGTTGTTAGTGTTGAGCGGGTCGGCAAAAGCAAAACACTTGTTGTACGTACGAAGTATACAAACAAAGGACATTTTCCATCAACAACCACATTACTACTATATGATGTTACAAACTACGGTGTTATTATCTGTACATTCTCCTCGAACAATGCTGACTGCGAACAGAGAGGCCTCTCTCCTCCTCTCTGCCTATATGTGACGAGCTTGGATGCTTCGGGATAAGTTTAAGTTATCTCGTTGCTGCTGTGTAGCATGTAGTCTACACGTCTACAACCTTTGTAAGAAGGAAGGAAAGGAGAGTTGTTAGTTAGTAATGTCGTTGCGTGTTTTTCAATTGTCTGGTAGTATATATCAGTTGTGGAAACAGAAATATTAAGACGTGCCTCTGAATTGCAATCGATTGCACACAATACTCGTACAGAGTACAAAAATACAGTATACTCGTATGCGTACGCGTAGGCACCAGGTATATTAATTACGGATGGAGCCACGAGCCTGAGGATTTGTTTGTCCTTTTCAGTTGACCCGTATGAAAAGCACGGCAGAAATAAATAACCAAATTATTCCTATGATGATATCTATATAATAAGTGGAAAAACGGTAACAATGTGAATGTTAAAATATCAACATTAATACTATTAATAATAGTATCATCGAGACTTAGCCAAAACACCCCCCGCAATATTAGAGTGCAGGCGAGGATCAACACTCAGTATGTTTACTCGTACTCGTACTCGTACACTCTGCAGGAGGCCATGGAGGCGGGAGACAGTTTCTCCGAGGCCTCGTAATCAGTGACGCGCGCAGCGAGATAATCGCCGTGCTTGCCTATTGACAAATGACTCACCCCGTACGCGCCGTCGGTCCTGATCATGCAAGGACGATTTTTGATTCGGAGACAACATTTGATCCTGTTCAAATACACAAGGACGCATTAGTTTGAAGATCGTACAAGTATCATTCGATCCTGTTCATACAAGGACGATTATTTAGCCCGGTGATGGTATAATGTTCAATGTTCAACCCCGTTCATACAAGGACGATTTAGTTCTGAGACATACTGACATTCTATCCTGTCTATGTACAAGGACGATTTGTTCCGGAGACACTGATATTCGACCGTGCTCATACAAGGACGCTTTTGGTACGGAGACAAAACATGTCTCCGCTTTCTATGCCATGCCCTTGCCGGGAGCACCCCCCCCCCCCCTTTCCCCTCTCCCCCGCCGCCTCTTTTTTAGTTTCGCCGCCTCAACCACAAACAAACCCGAAACCAAACGGTTTCTGTGGCGAATCTTCGGTTCTTCTGCGCTACGTATACCAGGTACATCAGTAGTAGCAGTATACTTTTGATGGTCTCAAACCGAATATATGCCGGACTGCTTGTAAATCCGCCACCCATGGCATTCGTGACATGTCCTTTTCGAGTATCCTCCGGGGTTTGTTTCGCCGGACGGGCTTTTTTCTCCCGACGGCCCCCGACGGTCCCAGGAACAACACGTAGTCATTCGTGGTCGGAATACCGGGCACGGCTGATGCCTGTGATCTCGTAGTAATTTTCCCGTGGGTGGTTCGTTTGACATGCCTCCAGGGAATGTGCCGTATCGTGCCACCACTAAGACGCGTGCTACGGTAGAGGTAGGTATACCTTTTTTTGGCAGAATCGTTTTCTGAACGATCGGGCTCCTTAACCCAAATTGGTCGTTTTTTCATTCATTTTTGTGACGAATAATGTTTCAGAGTATACTTGGGTCATGATATTTCTCATCCGGCAGCACTTTTTTTTCCTCCAAAATCATTAGTTCGGTGAGGTATGACGCTCCTTAAGTGAGGAGCTCAGAAAAAAACATGGTACACCTCTATCGTAGCATGCGTCACAAACGACATTCACTTTCTCTCTCTCTCTCTCTCTCTCTCTCCCGTTGTCTGGATGTCGCGCACGGCTGATGGATGTCTCTGTATGTCTCGGGTTTGACGGAGAAGCGGTCTCCGTTTCTCCCCCGAGTGCTGAAAATCCCGGGCACGCGCCGATAAGAAACGGCTCAACTCCGCCGCCGCCAACGATGACATCCTCCAGTGTACAGTGAATAAAGGCTGAATGTACGATGAATTTTACACCCCCCCCCAAACACACCCGCACACAACTTGCCCCGGACTGGTTAACCTAACTACTCACGTCGGGAAGCATTATAGTGGAAGTGGCAGTGAAGAACCGTTTTTGTTATTCGTTTTTGAAGTTAAATCAAAACAGCCGTGAAATCGAGGATTTCGTCGAAACTCATAGTTGCAAGAAGCTGTGAGGGAGGCCACGCCTACTACGTACGGGTTTTGTAAGGCCTCTCTCGGGTAGTATTATTCCGTTTGGTTTTTGGCAATGGTGTTATTGATAGCATGCGCTTCAGGGTTGATCGTTCAGAAACATAGAAACATTCCCCGAAAGTGTTTGGTGCTGCAATGCGGCCAGCGTCTCACTACAATCAATCGATCGATCGATCAATCAATCAATCAATATATCAATCAATTAACCAATCAATCGATCAATTAACCAATCAATCGATCAATCAACTAATCCATCAATCAATCAATGAACTAATCCATCAATCAAACAATCAATCAATCACTCAACTAAGCAAACAATCAATCGATAAATCAATGACGCGTGTTACGGTAGAGGTAGCACTTTTTTTACTGAAATAGTTTCCTTAGCCCAAAATTCGTCGGACTTTCATTATTTTTTTTGCAATATTTTTCAATTGAATACTGAGGCCATAATTAGGGTTGTTGGCCGGGTAGAACTTTGTTTCCCCCCCTAAAATCAGTTTTCGGATAAGGCATAAAGAGCTCCTCAAGCGACCACCCTTTTAAGGCAGAAACATGCTCTATACACCTCTACCGTGCATCATCCTAGATCAATCAATCACTCAATGCTTTGTTATGTGCATTAAGTATTAATAGTATTCATAGTATTAATAGTATTAGTAGTATTAATAGTAGATTCATCACTCACGCCTTTACCGCATGCCCAAATAAACCAATCTACCTGGTAGGATTATAGACTTTTAATAATAGTAGTACAGTAGACTAATAGTGGCGGGTCGATTGGCACGCATTATTATAATCGGGGCTGTTGCTGTTCACGGGTCATGACCTCACCCACGGGTCGGATTGGGTCGGGTCGGACCGGACCGGGTCGGGCCGGACCGGATCGGTACGGACCGGACCGGGTCGGGGTGTCGAGTCGGGTCGGGTCCGGTCGGGTCGGGGTCGGGGTCGGGTCACGGGTCGCGGTCAGCGGTCGGCGTCGGGTCCGGGGCGGTCGCCGTCGGGTCGGGTCGGGTCGATCGGGTCGGGGTCGGGTCGGCGGTCGGTTCGGGCTCGACCGTCGGGCGTCGGGTCGGGTCGGGTCGGTCGCAGGTCGCGGTCGCGGTCGCCGTCGGGTC
>MEHQ01000010.1:1039804-1094712 GCA_008828725.1 Saccharina japonica | reverse complement strand
AGAGTGATCGAGGTGGGCGGTGCCTGCACCTGATCATCCCGGTACAATGCCCATGCTACGGGCAGTTACATTCTACCGTAGTTGGTACTGTTCCCTGTAATGTTCTCTACAATGTTATAGGAACATTATAGCAACGTTCTCAGCATCGTTCCTGATGAAGATGCTTGGGTCATACAATGTGGCGCACTACGAGTAAGACAAACTCGTAATCTATCCGCATATTGTAATTCCCCGAATATCTAGACTAAGATACTCATATACTCGTATCAGTGCGTAGTGACTGCACATCACAATAGATACGTATGGATCTCAACGTCCATATGCTAACAGACGGAGGGGGTCATACTCACCAAGCCTCGTCGAGGGCCAAACCAGTATACTACTGTAATAGTGTTGTCATATCATTTATAAAAAATGCAGTTTTCTCGTCACCGAACGGCAAGTAAACCGCCATACAATACAGTACAAAACCCAAATATCCTATTGAGTTGGTCTTGCACTACAAATATCCTGACATATCCCCTCCCTCTGTTCCGGCTAAATGCTTCTCAATGCTGTCATGAGACATCTACGCAGCGTAAGGAAAGGTGCTCCAGGATGATCACAGGTAGGCAGGTGATGGGGGGGGGGGGGATTCATACTCCTTCAGCCTCGTTGAGGGCCAAACTAGTATCTTAATAGTGTTGCTAACCAAGCGGTTGTCATATCATTCAAAAAATGTTTTTTTTTCTTCTCGGCGAACGGCATGCCGTACGTAGCTCGAGCCGCCCGAGCCGCTCTATATACCCTATACCCCCTCCCTCCCTTCCTCCCTTCGGACTCTAGAGAGACTCAATACGTACAGTCAGCGAGGGGACTGTCCTACCGCGCATATGACACTTTTTAGTGCCGCGGCGACAACCTCGCTCCCACGTTTGTCTTTTTTCACGTCTCTCAGGAAGAGGAGTTGCTGCTGGAGGAGGCTTGCGTTTCCCGGGGATCGGGAAACTGCGCATCGCCACAACTCGTCGGCGCTGCTCGGGGGGATGGTCGGTGCGGCGGGAGCATATGGGGACGACGCGTGTACGAGGGGAATGGATCAGGCTTAGGTTTTAGGAGGATTGCCCTGGCGCCGTGACCTTTGGAAGGGATACATGCATTTGATGACGATTCGTTTACAGATAATATGCTGGTACTTTTATCACAGTAGGTACCATGTACTTGTACGAGACATGGCGGGAGGACGACCGGGCAAAATGGAAGACCGTTTCCCGGAACGGTATTCAGAACGGCGATTTGACGACACACGAACAAGATACTTATCGCAGAGCATGGCGGGAGGGCTGCCGGGAGAATTGGAACATCGTTTCCCGGAACGATCTTCAGAACGACGATTTAACGACGTACGTACACGAACGGACACGTTCGATGGAAACGATATGCAAGGTCAAAGGTGATCGATGCTCCACGGAATCTCGAGCAAATCTGACAAGAGAACACTCAGTCAAATGGAAGATGGGGCGAGGCTCCAACTACCTCGAGTTTGGTGAGCTACCCCTTCACCCTTGATCACACGAAGGGACCTCGATCACTCAAAGGAAACCTCCAAAGAAAACAAAACGTGAATTTCAACATGAACTTCATAAAACTACAGTAGTACGGGTGTTAATTGCTTGTAGACCATTTAATTCGTAACTACAGTAGCTTCGCTCCTAACTATTTCGCTCATACTTATGTAGGTTATTATTTATTTGAAAAAAAAGAAGAAAAACTGCTGTACTTTTGTGAGATTGAACATTTCCTAAAAACTCGTCTACTGATACTGCTGATACTGCTGATACTGCTGGTACTACTGATACTACTGATAATATTGATGCTATTGATACGACTGATACTACAGTACTGATACTACGAGTACTGACACTACTGCTGATACTCTTGATACTACTGATACTACTGATACTACTGATACTACTGATACTACTTCCATCAAACCGTGCTACACGGGGTGTATATACTTCGAAGTATCGTATAACGTGTGGGTCGTTGTGCGTGACTCTCTCTACTCGGAGTCTCCTAGGGTGTACACCATCATGAGCGCTCTCTCTCTCTCCCACCTATCCCACCTCTGAATCGCTTTGCCGGATCTACCATTTCTCCCCAACAAGGCTGCCAGATCGGACATGGCCTCAACATCCGTGCACTTCCCCCGCAAGGCCGACTGGCAGTGCTTCGCAGCCTCGTCGTAGTCTGAGCGGCGCAATACGATCAGTAATAGGAGGAGGGGGGGGTTAAGGGACACAGTTAAGGGACATAGTTAAGGGACACAGTTACGGGACACAGTTAAGGGACACAGTTAAGGGACACAGTTAAGGGACACAGTTACGGGACACAGTTAAGGGACACAGTTAAGGGACACAGTTAAGGGACACAGTTAAGGGACACAGTTAAGGGACACAGTTAAGGGACACAGTTAAGGGACACAGTTAAGGGACACAGTTAAGGGACACAGTTAAGGGACACAGTTAAGGGACACAGTTAAGGGACACAGTTAAGGGACACAGTTAAGGGACACAGTTAAGGGACACAGTTAAGGGACACAGTTAAGGGACACAGTTAAGGGACACAGTTAAGGGACACAGTTAAGGGACACAGTTAAGGGACACAGTTAAGGGACACAGTTAAGGGACACAGTTAAGGGACACAGTTAAGGGACACAGTTAAGGGACACAGTTAAGGGACACAGTTAAGGGACACAGTTAAGGGACACAGTTAAGGGACACAGTTAAGGGACACAGTTAAGGGACACAGTTAAGGGACACAGTTAAGGGACACAGTTAAGGGACACAGTTAAGGGACACAGTTAAGGGACACAGTTAAGGGACACAGTTAAGGGACACAGTTAAGGGACACAGTTAAGGGACACAGTTAAGGGACACAGTTACGGGACACAGTTAAGGGACACAGTTAAGGGACACAATTAAGGGACAGTTAAGGGATACAGTTAAGGGACACAGTTAAGGGACAGTTAAGGGATACAGTTAAGGGACACAGTTATGGGACAGCTAGGGGAGACGGAAGGTGAGAGTCGTTGGTGGCATGTGTGTCAGTGATTGAATTGCCGAGGTCAATCGATTCCCGTATTTTCTGCGCGGAGAGAATTCAACCATTTTATTGGGATATTACTGCTTGGAATTAGTGTGGGTTATTTTTGTTTAGTAGAGTGTAACGGTTAATTGGGGGGGGGGGGGGGGGGGCCCCCTTAAAAGGGGGGGGGGGGGGGGGGGGGCCCCCTTAAAAGGGGGGGGGGGGGGGGGGGGGCCCCCTTAAAAGGGGGGGGGGGGGGGGGGGGTGGACCCCTTCGAACAGGGGGGCGGGGGTTCGGGTCACAATTCGGCGACAGCCTAGCCCGTCCAGAAGATACCGGTACACCCTTTAAGGTGTACAAGGGACCCCTTTTAAGGGATACAAGGGACCCCTTTTAAGGAATACCAGGGATCCCTTTTAAGGGATACAAGAGACCCCTTTTAAGGGATATAAGGGACCCCTTTTAAGGTATACAAGGGACCCCTTTTAAGGGACATAAGGGATCCCTTTTAAGGGATACAAGGGACCCCTTTTAAGGGATATAAGGCAAGGGAACCCTTTCAAGGGATATAAGAAACCCGTTTTGAGGGATATAAAGGACCCCTTTTAGGGCATACAAGGGACCCCTTTTGAGGAATGTAAGGGACCCCTGTTGAGGGATATAAGGGACCCCTTTTGAGGGATATAATGGAACCCTTTTAAGGGGTATAAGGGACCCCTTTTGAGGGATACAAGGGACCCCTTTTAAGGTGTACAAGGGACCCCTTATGAGGGATATAAGGGACCCCTTTTGAGGGATATAAGGGACCCCTTTTGAGGTGTATAAGGGACCCCTTTTAAGGCATATATAAGGGACTTAGGGGATAGCGACCAACACAATGATACATTTGTTGGTATCAGCCGTCCACGAGCAGTTCGGGAGCGCCTATTACTAGTAGTACGGGGTATATAAGAACATGCTGCCCCGGTGCCGCACGCCTCCTTGCATTGAAACCATTTAAACCCGGGCGCCAATGTGTATCACCTATCACCTCACCAGTTTCCGTTGTTGAAATCGTTACTTTGTATGGTCAATTTCAATAGAACCCTCTGAAGTGCCAGGAGAGTTCATAGCTTGCTAGGTTTATAGCTCCAGAGAGAGCGTGTTAATGGCGTATATTTCTGTGCTATAAAGGCAGTGCCGTAATATGTACACAGAAACAGGGGAGGTGCATACACTATATAGTAAGCAAGGCTTTGCACGCGCACAGACATCGGTTCTGCCCACATCGAACGCAAGGGCGAGTACACATATACGCAGGAAAAAAAGGGGAGCACACACAAATAGAGAGGTATGTCTATATATGCAAGTGTTCGAACTTCGCAATCATAACCATCGGTGCTGGCAACATCGACCGCAAGGAGAGAGCAGCTTGGCAGTGGGCTTCCCCGCGATACGTACCATACAACGAGCAATGCCCCTTTAGGGGTGGTGCCTTATTATTATCTGAGTAGCTCCTCACGTGAGGGGCTCAACACTATTAGTAACTCGCCCGAAGCATGACTTCGAACAAGCTTTCTCGCGCAACTCAACTAACATTTACATGCGCTACGAGTACGTAGTCCTGTATTGTTTTTCATCTCATTCATTATCTTCGCCCTTTTTTTCTCTCTCCTTCCCAGTCCAGGCCACAAAAGTGGGCTCTTCTCCCGCTTCCTCCCCCACTACGGTTCGTGGCTTGGCATTTTTATCGCGAGAAGACTTTACCCCTTTCTTCCCTCGTCGACTCGCATCGAATTGCGCCTACCCACGCTGCTATACGTTAATAGGCGCTCTGAGCAGTTGGTTCCGTTTTCTATTTTTATTTTGCAAATAAACTAAAAAATCCGACCCACGTGAGATTCGAGCCCCAGAAATCAACTCTTAGAAGAATTCGAGGGTACCACTATTAATAGCCCCATCGGGGTGACCGATTATCTCAAAATGAGTAAACTATTAATAGTAAAAGTTAGGATGCTATACGACAAGTTCAACCGACCAAAACATATAAAGCTTAAAAATGAAACCCCTAGCCTATACGAGTGCAAGCAAGCAGTGATACAATCAGGGGCCGACATATATATGCGAGAAGGAGAAAGTCTACCTTGAAAAAAAAATCGAAGTTGTTAGACTCCTAGTCGAGTCGGGAGGAGCGGAGGCTGGTGTTACTCGCCGTGCTACGCAGTGGTGGCTGGCTGGAAGATAGACCCTTACATCCGGAAGGTGATGTGAGCAAACCTCAGCCAATCAAATGGCAAGAAAAAAACTCAGCTGGGAAGAAAGGGGTGAAGTCTTCTCACGATAAAAACGCCAAGCAGGAACTGTAGTGGGGAGGAGGGGGGAGAAGAGCCCGTGGTACCACTGCACGTGACCCCGGCTCTGAGTTACGACTATCAATAGGAGGGAGAGAAAAAAAGGAAGAGGGCCGAGACAACAAATCGGATGGAAAAAAAAGAAGAAACGAAAAAATGAAGAAGAAGGTTTCAGTCTTCGAGCAGCGGGCTAGCGACGCGCTACGACGGACCAAGGGTGTCCGACACCCAGCGCAGGAGGGGAGGGGCAACAGAAGCCCACGGTAATGGTGAACGCGCAACGAAGACACAAATAACGCTACCAGGTATACCAGTAAGATATACTCGTGGGTAGGCTACGCGTGTTGCGCAGGGGATGGGGGGGCGTCCGCGAAGTCGAATTACGATGTACGAGGTATACGGTATACCGTTTTCGGGCTAAAAAGGTTTCTGAATGACCAATTCTTACGAGTTTGGGTTGAGGAGCCCGATCATAATCGTTTTTAGCCCAAAAAACGGTAAGAAACGTAAGAACTCCATTCTTGTGTTGCAATACTTTTTTGGTTGCATGGTCAGGCTATGGGCATATACATCGGGTACGAGCGCTTTTGTTTTCCTCTACCCGATGGGTGGGGTATACATAGAGCCCTTCAAATGACCACACTTATGAGGCGAAAACATGGTTCACCTCTATCGTTGCAGGCGTCGTCTCTTACCTCCCTCCTCCGCGAGCGCCATGGCGAGGCACAAGCTCGCCCCGGAATGCTCCCCGCTGTCTCGGATAACTTGGCGCAGAAGCCCTTTGGCCTCACGTATGTCCTTGTCGCCCTCTGCGGGGAGGGAGGGCTTCTTCCCGCGACGAGCCCCTTCGATTTTCGGTCGATGGCAGTGGAGGAGAAGTTTGCCGAGGTTGAACTGCGCCGTGGTGCTGGCGGGAGAGGGGAAGAGGATCCCGACGGAATTAGTGAAGGAGATTATCGTTATTTTTGTCATTATTTCGAGCGGGAGAAGCGAAGCGAAGCGAGCTGCTAATTCACACGGGCACCTAATTATAGGTTTACAAGAAAATACTAAATACAGGTGTCACTATACTGAATATATACTGTAGTGTAGAACCCACCCGTTTACTCAAAAAAGAAATTTAGCCTGGAACAGCTTTCTTGTTTCTTGTCAGGTGTCCGGTACTGCACTCTAGCAGCGGTGGTGGTGTTTTCACGAATAATATAGCGAGGTACGGCTCGTAGAGTTGGGTGGTAGATGCATATAGTACATACCTCTCTTTTCTCTACCTCAGACTATCAATAGCGTGCGGACATTGCGTTTCACGTATGATTTCGGCGAGACAAAAGCCTACTACTATATGTACCTGTGCACGTGCGCATCGCTACGATATACAACCCATCGAAATCACATGTTGTGCGTTACTGCTGTGGCAGTTGGCGCACCAACGTCGTGAAAACTTAGCAGCTGATGTTCACTGGACACACGCTAACCTCTTCAGCGCTAACTCGTCCGTCTCCCATTCTCTTCTGAAACTCGCATGTCTATAGCCCCTCTTATCCTACGAGTACACGCCTTTTGGTAATAATAATAATTTGCCTCACCAACTTGGGTCGCACCGAATAGCCTCCCTCAAGTTCTCCATCGCCCCGTCGAAGTCCTTCTCGACGAGAGCCAGGAACCGGCCGTAGTCCGCGCGGGTGAGAGCGTCGGAAGGGCTAGCCCGAACCGCGCTCTCGAACAACTGCCTTGCCTATTGATAGACAATCACGCGACGCATATATATGTCATGTTTGTGCGATGACCGACGAAAGAGTGGCGAAATGAGCGAGAGGCGGACGCATAATTAACACGAAGGTGTGTCGTGAGCGAGCGGGTCTCCTGAGGCGTGACAAACACAACCAAGTCGGCGCCTTACGTACTACTAGTGAAGTTTTAATTTTTATGTTATGAGTCGCGACCAAGGATCCATGGAGGTAGTTACGGCGCAATCGTCAGGAAACCCGGAGGAAGTCGGCTAAACTACCCTTCAGAAATAAGACTCCTGCTATTTACGGGGGAGGGGCATAGTAAACACTAGTAAATAAGACCTACGGTACACACCAATCCTACATATTTACCTCTTTTTACTAACAATATTTGGTCCTTTTACTACTACCTATATCAAACTACTTACTCGCTACTATAACTACTACTACTGAATACTACAACTGTACTACTACTACTACTACTGCTACTACTACTACTACTACTACTACTACTACTACAGTACTACTACTACCACTACCACTTCTCTCGGTCCTTCAGCTAGCTACTACTGTAGTTAGTTGCTGGGCCCACGTGCACAGTTAGTTAGTACACGGACTTCAGCTGGGTGGGAAGCATAGATGTCGGGAGACAGGACTTTCAACCCTTGACAGACAGCAGATTTGATATTTGCCTTGACATGCCGTGACTGACACCAAACTACTAGGTTTTAGTGTGGAACACTTCGGCCCTACACCCTTGACAGCGCATGTTTTGCCTTGCTTGACATGTCTCCTGACATCTTTGACTGTAGTGCGGTGCATGCGAGCGTTCGGTAAAGAGGAAACGTGTTGCGCGCGACGCAAAGTGACGGCACCTTTCTATTGCAGAAGAACGTGTACCAGGTACGTACGAGTATGATGCGCATAATATGTAGCCCTCTTGCGAAACGGCCTCCCGATCTCGAGAACGCCTCCTCCGTGGACAACCTCTGCAGCCATTCCCCCCGTGATAATAAAAGTAAATGGGCAAACCGAACCACAGAACCGCAAAAAAAAACTAACCGATCACCTCTGAATAGTCGCCGTTGTTTGTAGTCTCCTCCTTGAGGACGGCCAGGTTGTACAGGGCGAACCCGTGCTCTGGGTTCACTTCCAGGCATCTGCGGTACATAGCCTCCGCCCGCTGCACGCCGTGGGGGGGTGGTTGACGGGGCCGGACACGAGGGCGTGGACGATAATTGAGGCCTTGGGGAGCGAGTCCAAAGCCACAACGAGACTACATACAAAAGAAGCTGTGTGGACTTGCTTAGGGACAAGTGAGGCCTTGGGAGCAACGCCAGAGCGCAAGCAACAAGAGTAAGCGAAAATAAGCCATGTAGAATAAGAAATAGCCTTCTAAGGCTAATGAGAACATAAGACTCACTTTTTAAAAGACGGCAAAAACATCGGGTTAAGAAATCGTGCTCAGTGGCGAGCGCTACGTACACTAAATCCTATATAATATATTATATGCGCAAGGTTGTTCAAAGGTAACTTAAGAGGAGTGGCAAACACAATAACAACATTCACATTTTAGCAGTCACACCCCCCGCAAATTGCTACTATTGGTACCACCAGTACGCTGCTTACAGTCGCGGTGGTACCCTGAGCAACAGGGTGTACCTGGTACATTTTTAGTCCCACTCAGGTAGTACGTAGAGATGTATGCGAAAAGTCTGAACTGGCAATAATTTGCAACAGCGGCGGTGTTGTATATACGTAGCGGAGACTAACCTCCTGCTGCTTGAGGCTGCTGTCGAGCAAAACGGCGTAGTTGTAGATGGAGTTTGCGTGGAAGGGATCCACGGCGCCCGCCTTTTTGTACATCGCTTCTGCCCCGCCCAGATCCGCACGCCTCTTCTCGTACATAGAGGGCATTGACGGGAAAGAGATACGCACAGCAATACGATTATTAACAGCAGGGGGGGGGGGGGGGGTACATGCAGAGATGATTGTGCCCTCGGAGCTTGATTACGGGTACGTGGTACATACCATACGGGTGTGATAAGGTAGAGGGGTGTGATAATGTGGGGGGGTGTTAAGGTGTGGGTGTGATAAGGTAGGGGTGTGATAGTGATACGGTAGCGGGGTGTGATAGTGATACGGTAGCGGGGTGTGATAGTGATACGGTAGCGGGGTGTGATAGTGATATGGTGGGGGTGTGATAATATAGAGGGGTGTGATAATGGTATGGTAGGGGTGTGATAAGTTAGGGGTGCGATAAGGTAAAGGGGTATGATAAGGTAGAGGGGTATGATAAGGTAGGGGTGCGATAAGCTAGGAGTGTGATAAGAAAGGGGTGTGGTAAGGTAGACGGGTAATTTAGAGGGGTGTGATAAGGTAGGGGTGCGATAAGTGGGGATGTGATAAGGCAGAGGGGTGTAATAAGGTAGGGGTGTGATAGGGCAGGGGTGTGATAAGTTAGAGGGGTGTGATACGGTAGGGGCGTGATAGGGTAGGGGTGTGATAAGTTAGAGGGGTAATGTAGAGGGGCGTGATAAGGTAGGGGTGTGATATGGTGGGGGTGTGATAAGGCAGAGGTGATGATAAGTTAGGGGTGCGATAAGGTAGAGGGGTGTGGTAAGGTCGGGGTGTGATAATGTAGGGGTGTGATAGTGATAAGGTAGGGGTGTGATAGTGATATGGTAGGGGTGTGATACGGTAGGGGTGTGATAGTGATAGGGTATGGGGTGTGATAATGTAGGGGTGTGATAGTGATAAGGTAGGGGTGTGATAGTGATATGGTAGGGGTGTGATACGGTAGGGGTGTGATAGTGATAGGGTAGGGGTGTGATAATATAGGGGTGTGATAGTGATAAGGTAGGGGCGGTGTGATAATGTAGGGGTGTGATAGTGATAAGGTAGGGGTGTGATAGTGATATGGTAGGGGTGTGATACGGTAGGGGTGTGATAGTGATAGGGTAGGGGTGTGATAATATAGGGGTGTGATAGTGATAAGGTAGGGGTGGTGTGATCAAGGTAGGGGTGTGATAGGGATAAGGTAGGGGGTGTGATAAGGCACCTGCTATCTGATGACGCTCCTCACGCGAGGAGCTCTGTGTATCACTAAAAAAAAAGGAAGTAAGAAAAAGCGTACGCTTTTAAGCCCGTTGAGCAGGTCAGAATATAACGATGTTGTGTCCTGCAGTTCCCTTACTTCAGAAGCCTCAGTACTCACAAACATTAAAAAAGACATGCCCTTGAAGGCATGCCCTAGCGTAGCATCCATTGCATGTACGTGGCATGCTTAAGTATACACGTGTCTACGGAGTGCTAGTCTTGTACTGTAGCGTTACAGATTGGTGGGGGCAAGGTAAAGGGTGATGGGTCTCGAAAGGACGTTGCATTCGTTCGCTTTGCATCTTAGCAACAAGTTGGCTGGGGCGCTGCTCTTCTATCGAAGAACTCCTGCGCTGCAAATATCTTGGCATAGGGTGGGGTTGGGGGTGGGGGGTCGGGAGATATTCGCAGATACGCAAAATGTGATACGAGGTAGATACATCGGTCGTCATTTGAGCGCATCCACAACGAACGCCGCGTGCGACAGCATTAGCATTAGCATTGTATGTTTGTACGCAAAGGGCTGAAGAGGTTGCCCACAATGTGGCACACCGGTACTCACAATCGGCCGAGTGGTACGCACATATACATAACATGATCACATGCATACACATGCTCCAGCGAACCAAGGGAGAGTCAATTTCAATTTATCATGGGTACTTTCTATGTAGTCCCTATATGGGTGTATGAGCTAATCCCTATGAGTTTATTAGCTACAGTAATCCCAATGGTGAATGTATGCGCTAATCCATGGACTGTTTGAGAATCCCAATGAATGTATGAGATAATCCCAATGAGTGCATGAGCTAATCTCATTGAGTGCATGAGTTATTCCCAATGGGTGTATGATGAGCTAATCCCAATGAGTGTATGAGCTATTAACAGTCCCAATAAGTGCATGAGCTATTCCCAATGAGTGTATGTATGGGCTAATCCCAGTGAGTTTATGAACCAATCCCAATGAGAATATGTATGGGCTAATCTCAATGAGTGTACGAGCTAGTCCTAATGAATGTACGAGCTAATCCCAATGAGTACATAAGCGTATGGGCTAATTCCAGTGAAAGCGTATTTGTATGAAGTGTATGAGCTAACCCCTACGAGTGTATGAGCTAATCCCAATGAGCGTATGAGCTATCCCCAGTTAGTGTATGAGACAATCCCAACAAGTGTATGTGTACGAAGTGTATGAAGTGTATGAGCTAACCCCTACGAGTGTACGAGCTACGTAGTCCCACTGAGTGTATGAGCAAACCCCAATGAGCGTATGTGAGTGTATGAAGTGTATGAGTGTCACCTCTGCGAGGAAGAGGCCGTAGTTGGAGAAGTTGTTGGCGTTGGCGGGGTCGGCATGCACGGCGCGCTTGTAAAAATCCTCGATTTTGTCGAGCACCGCCGGCCCATTGGAAGGTTGCCCGTGCAGCAGCACCGCCAGATTCCCGAGGCTTTCGGCGTGGAATGGGTTGGCGGCGATAGCTGCCTCGAACAGTTCCTTGGCCTATTATCAGTATTATTATTTTGGCGTTTGCGATCCGACAAACAATGTGCAGCATGGGCTTCATCGTTGATCACCCAGAAACATAAACCAGTCCCGAAGAAAGAAAACCAGGGGATAAACCAAAACACAAACTCGTGTGAATAGCATTAATTCACGTATAGTATTCACGTAGTATTCATACAGACGTACGTACTGCTGTAGTTAAGAGGCGAGAGACCACACGGAGAGATACATCCCGTATTCCTATGGCATGTGTATAAGAGCCATAACATTCCGCATGGCGTATGGGTGCACAATCACGGGTTGCGCTATGGTATGCAGTCACTCAATCTCCTATATCTTCGCGGATGAGTACCAACTAGTGATAGCAGCAGGACTATTAAATACGACTGTAAATCGACTTTAAATGTATTCTACCTGGTATGATACGCAAAGAAGGATCCGCAACATACAATAGCGGGAACCATGACCATCGCACGGACGGGTGATCCGCCGAAGTTTGTATATTTGGCAGTGTTTTTTTGTAAGCATCCGAAAATAGATTTGAAGCTACAAAGTCGCTGTAAACTACAGTACGAAGTGCGTCTGTCTGATATTGCAATCACGAACCCAACTCTTACTATTAATACGTAGACCACACGTCGTGTGTTTAACGGTCAACGGATGCATCATCAGAGCGCACACCATGTACAATGCATGTAAGTTATTATTATTATCTTTGCCATCCGACAATGTGCAGCATGATGTTCAGCGTGGATCACTCATAAAATTCCCAAAAGTTATGTACAGTCGGTATTCGGTCGGCACAGTTCGTAAATATAAATACTTGTTGTATATACTCGTATCGTACCTTTTCGTAGTTGTTCTCGATATGCTTCACAAAGCCCCCGTATTTGCAAAGTATCGAAGAATGAGAAGGATGTGCTTCCACGGCCCTCTTGTACGCAACGGCAGCGGCCTACTCGTAGCAGCGTAGCATTGTAGCATCGTAGCGTTGAGTGAGGTGGTGGGCAGCAACGAGCATCGTTGATAAACATTTTTTTTTTATCTTTATCGGCTATACGAGTATAGCCGCAACTCGCGTGGTTGAAGGACACGCAGTTAGCGCATATTATTCGTATCGTGTAGTAAAATAGCCGGCATTCTTCGTATGTATGTATGTACCTTGCTATCGCATGTTTGGAAGACGATTCAGGACAGGACCAAGCAAGCTTATTACTTGATACCTGGTACGTATACGTACGTACCAGGTATGGTGCTCGTACTCGTAGTATATACTGTACGTACAGAGTACTTCACAGTTTGTACAAGTACGTCGTATTAATAGTATCACCAAAACTCACGGTATGATCGCGCTTTATTCGGTGCAAGAAGACTGCATAGTTTCCCATCGAAAGCGCATCCTCCTCGTTCGCCTCCAGTGCCCCTTTGTACAAACTCTCAGCCCTGGCTGCACCCTCGCTACCCCTTCCTTCCACAAGCGCCGCCAGCCACCCCATGGCGAGCCCTCGAGTCTCGCCGCAAGGCAATCCGCTGGTCGTCGTCGTGTCGCATTTGAGAGCCTTTTCAAACAACAACACCGCCTCATCGCTCCGGCCGATGTCAGCGAGGAGCTGGGCTAAGGCTGCGAGGGAGAAAACATCCTCCCCCTCGGCTACAGTTGCTCTTAGTTTGCATTCAGCGGCTTCTTCTATGGGCTTACCGGCAGGCTGCCGAGCCATGAGCGAGAGATGACAGCCAGCCGCCGTGAATTTGGTTAGATTGTACCCTGGTGTATCTTTTCCATACCACCACCTTGTATGTACGTGCTCGGTATCTTGTTCATCATGTATCATACGAACAAATAACCGTGGTCAACTCTGTCCTCGTGAGGATCTTCGAATCATATCCTCGCAAAGATCGCGCGGTGGCGGTTTCGAAAATGCCTGTTGAGGGTTTCCACTGAACATGAGCGCAGGTCATCATCATGAACGTCGGTACTTACTCGTACACTTACTTGGTACGCGTACGGACGCTGATCAAGATTTTCGATAGCCAGAACAGTATAGTCTTGGTATAGTGCACTTTGGAGCGCTGGTGCACGGGAAGGGAAGTTGCACCTGTGTCATTTCCAGAGCTATCGCGCATAGAAAGCCGCAGGCGCAATTATTATAGAAGAGCCCCTCAGAAGTCGGGTCGATTTTTTTTCAGCTCTCTTCTTCTGCTCTGGCAAAGATCGGTATTTTCGGGCAAGTCAAGCCAGTATTTTTTGGCCTTAACGTAACATACTAGGTTTAGTGTGGGGGGGGGGTTAGTCGAGGGGTTGAACAGTTCATGTACTCTGTAGCATATTTATTTGCTTTCAGGGAACGCGAAGCACCGATACTCTGTAGACTATCACACGGCCACACTCGAATTTCTGAGACCTGCGCAGGTGGGGGTATACTAAAACCAAGTAAAAAATCAGAGAAGTAGTTTAATGTACGTACGTATTATAATATGACACAATGAGGGGGAGGGGAGTGTTGTGTCGATTTTTCTCTTTGTCGAGTACCCTGCTGGATCTCCCTCTTGTGTGTGTGCTTTTGTTCTGTCGCCAGCTTTACTTTCTTCCAGCTCGTTCCCGCGTGGAACTTGAACACTTTTATATACATACCCTCAAAAGGTCTTTTGGCGGACAAGCCATGGTCACGTGGTCACAGCAGGCTTCTTCCCGTTTGCCATCATATTACCGGGATTACCGAGAGGAGGTAGGGCTCAGCATGCTTTTCCTCTGCCTAACGATCGAATTTTGTCAACTCGTGCTTTCGCCCGCACTTATGATATGTACCAGCAGTACATACTTGCGACGACGGACAAAGAAAAAATCATCTTGTGAGAAATAAACCAGCCGAAGCAAGCGATATTGTTCGAACCCCAGCGCAATCGCCAGTGGTGACAGGTGGCAGTCTACCGTTAGACCTTCAGTCAACTTACGCTATAATACAGGCACTTCGATATTTTGCACACATCTTTCTTGGATGTTACACCCAAAGTCAAGTGAAAAAAGGTATATTTGATTGACACGTACGTATACCTTGTATGCCATCACCACGATGGTATA
The DNA here is from genome assembly GCA_008828725.1 of Saccharina japonica. NCBI lineage: Eukaryota > Phaeophyceae > Laminariales > Laminariaceae > Saccharina > Saccharina japonica. The sequence goes on along the minus strand of MEHQ01000010.1, from coordinate 1,079,909 downwards.
CACATGGCATGGTACCGCTACCCTACTATCACGTACTCTGTACTACCAAAGTATAGAAGCGATACGAGTAGAAATACATACCTGGTATATACGTAGAAATCAGAGCACCCGATGGAAGCACAAAAACCATACTCGTATTATACCAGGTATATTCCTCTATTTTTACTAACCATATTCGGTTGTAACTACTACGGTGTGTCCCCTACGAGTACTATATTCAAACCAGGTACTATGATACTACTGAACTCTCTAGATATCTCTAGATATCACCATCCAGGCACGAGAAGAAAGTGGAGCAGGACTAAAGGGGGCAATAGTACAATAGTACAATACAAGTCTGGACGGAAATGTAAGGGCCACTTAAGCATTCATATTAATGCCTAAGCGTTCCTTACATTTCCATCCAGAGTGGTTTGGTACCTGGTAAAACATGACATCACACCAATTGCTACGAGTATGGAAGGGGGAAAGGACCGGTCAGCTATCATACAAAACAAACAACGTTTACGTACGCAACGGTCTTCCACGCGCACCACCCCTGTTACTACTACTGCTGCTATTAATAATCAAAATGCCGCCTCCTACAATGAAAACCGCACAGCTCAGAACCTGTCACGTCCCAACCGACCTGCCAAACACCAACATCCAGGGGGGGGTAGCCCATGCAAAACTCAAAACGCCTCCGAGTGCAACACGGATTCTCGGTACAAGTTACGCATACTTGGTACACTATATGCGGGACCGATAGCCATGGGCATAGTCTACGTACGTACTGCTGTAGTGAATTTGCAAGTATCCATAGTCTACGTACCGCTGTGATGAATGAGCAACTATCCTTCATCTAACATCTGGCGACCCTCTGCTACATCCTGCAGGCTCTACTCGTGTACCGCACCGAAGCACTATATACCGGTATTCCCCCGACAAAACGGCAAAAAATATCAGCTATTCAAAAATAAAACCGATACATACGACTTCGATACATCATACAGTGGACACATTTTCATTCAGTATCGGCCAAAAAAACAACGGGAGGCTTCAAGGAACTCGACGGGGGGAAAAAAAACGCGTTTGATACTACATATCGAAATTTCGACATTATTTCGACATATCATTTTTTTCTGGTATTTCCATCGTTCGATATTTCTATTTCTGACATTTCCGACATATCGGAACTTTCGATATGATATCCAACGCGAATCAGAGCAACGACTAACAGGAGCTAACGAGTGATCTTCACGGCGGATTGTCCGACTTGCAAGGTGTCGCCCTCACGAAGCACCGTTGAGCCCTCTAGTCTGTCCTCGTTGACAAACACTCCGTTAAGGCTGCCGGCATCTTCGCAGCGAATTCCGTCCGCTTGCACGCGTAAGACGGCGTGCCTGTGCGGGGGGGTTGGGGTTCAGAAAAAAAACGGGAACAGGGAATCGGAAAGAGACGATGATGTCATTCGTTGAACTGGACGTGACCCACTCGCAGGCATTCAACTATTTAATACCATCCATAACACCCCTTGAATGTTACCGGCTTATTATCGTTGTTATTATGTCATCACCGGCTTTTGTAATCGTTGTGATTATGTGATTACCAGTACCACCCTGACCGAAAATATAAGACGCAAAAGATGTTCACACCAGAGCCCAAACGCGCATTATGTTCACAGACAAAATTACATCAGCCGTCGACTTGTATGTGACTACGTACTAGCTACCAGTATCAGTGAAGGGTTTTCAGCCGCTCACCAGCAACAATCGTACCACCAGATAGAACCGAGTACGAGAATATAGCAAGGAACTTCTAGCGAAAAACCGATAACATACCAGGTAATGATATAATCCAGTTGCACCACCACCGACCGATCTTCTCCGCACATTCCTCCGGTTCGACTGACATACGCCATTTCCATCAACACAAAATCAACACTTACTACAGCAACAAAACATCCCGCACAAGGCCATCGTATCGTCAAAAAGGGCCGTGCTAACTCGCACCCCTCGACCATAAAAGCGCACACGGCTTTCACAGCTCGAAATACCGAAAATAAACGACTAATTGCCCAAAAAACGCTCGAAATATCGCAAATATTACCTTTGACAGCACAACAACGCAACGAGGGTCACACCTGACCGACATGCGACTCACTTGTCTTGAAACCTCAATTTTGTTGTCCAATAGGAGGCCGTTTAATAGCACAACAACGCAATGAACGCACGATCGACCGAACGGAGTGACGACCAATCCGCCAGAGGGTTATACAAAAAGAAAAAAAAGTGACGAGTGAGTGAGTTAGTGACTCACTTGTCTGAAACCTCAAAGTCGTTGTCCAATCGGAGCCCGTTTCTCCGGGGTGCGTTACGCCCTACCCGAACATCTGCTGCGCTTCCGCCCGCAGGCAACCGGAGGGTGTCTCCTTTGTGAGGCCCGGTGAGCACCTGCAGTAGACAGTGCAGTAGACGGTACAGTAGGCAGTACAGTAGACAGTACAGTAGACAGTTCAGTAGACGGTGCAGTAGGCAGTACAGTAGACGGTACAGTAGACGGTGCAGTAGGCAGTACAGTAGACGGTACAGTAAGACGGTACAGTAGACGGTACAGTAGACAGTACAGTAGACGGTACAGTAGACGGTACAGTAGACGGTACAGTAGACGGTACAGTAGACAGTACAGTAGGGGGGTCGCCGCAGCGGGCTTGGTGAGCGATCACACAGCAGTCGATCGCACGGCAAAAAAAGTGAGAGGCTACGCACAGAAGTTTACGAATACGATATACCCTGGTAGTGCTGTTTTGTTGGTACTAATAGACAGAGGATGTCATATGAAAATGTACTTTCATACATCTCTCCCTCGAAAACAAAAAGTGCAGTGGTTTATAAAAAATAATTGGTTTATTTCAACTAATAGTGAACGATCATCATCATGATCATCATCGACCGGAAAAAAAACGTGATAATACCTACCAGGTGTATATCGGACATCGTTCGAAAAAAACCGCTAGAATGATACCTTCAAAAGGCGGTACCGTATGTTGTCCGCCTTTACTGCAAAAACTGCCCCTGGGTTCTATTCGACATGTGGTACGGGCCCCGGGTCGTAAAAACGCATGCGCGGGAACGAGGGACGCGCATCAGTTAGCTTAGGCTTGATTATCGTTCTGCTTGGGAAAATAATGTCTACAACAGCATTTATTAATAGTAGAAAGACATCTCGTGCCCGCAGTTATCTGATTGGTCATTTTTACAGTCGTTCAATTTTTGATTGGTGGAAAATCCAAAAGAAAATCCTTGGTCGACCTTCGTCGTCCTCCGGAGTAGTGACGTCACTTTTCGGAAATAAAAAGTGAAACGGTAAATTGGCCGTGGATGATGACGTCAGTCTTATGTTTTTCTATTGTTGACCGAAAGGTTAGATTTGTGCGCAGCCATGTTGTATTATTCAACAATGCCCGATAAAGCAGGAAAAAGAAGAAGAATGTGTGAAAATTCGGCCTTGGAGGGATTCGGCAAGGCAAGCCAGGGCAAGGCAAGGCAAGGCAAGGCAAGGCAAGGCAAGGCAAGGCAAGGCAAGGCAAGGCAAGGCAAGCCAAGCGCATCCGGATGGGGGTGGGTGTCACGCCAATACACAACACACCGCTCCATCCGAACAGTTGACGACACGCTACAAGTATCATCCGCGGTTGCTTCGAGCAGATATAGATCAACCACAATGTATACCGTGTTGCTGCTCAAGGAGCGCAGCCTTTTGTTTATAGGTCGAGACGACCGGGGAAAAGCCAGCATGGACCCGGTGCTGCCTGCGATTGGGCTGCTGTACTCGTAACACCCCCGCACATTTGAAGGGGGTTCCTTGATGGTGGGTATGTATAATACGGTATAAGGCGTGGACTATAATAGCGCACAGTATATACTGTAGTCCCACTCTGTGACATCCATTGTGACGTCCACCTCCACATCTCGAGAAAGTCTTCGGAATACTCCAACACGAGTACTCGTACAGCGATAGGAAATGCTTTCTGTCCAGAGCACTCACCGGTGTGATGGGCCGGGCCGGGATCGGCTCAAAGATGGGCACACAGAACACATGATGGACAAGTTCCCCAGGGTACATGAAGAAGACATGAACTAGAAGATAGAAGGATCAATCATACAGCAGTGTCAATATTGGAGAACCTCCCAGGTACATACCTGGTATGAAATATACCCGGAGAAACATGCCAGTTGTCACTACGTATCCCAGACGGTTACGTATACCCATCGCTTACATCACGTCCTCTCAACAGCCTCCCTACTAATATAGATGAACGAGGAATTGCAACATCAACATTGCTTACAATATCACGGATGATGAGCCAAAATCACCAAAAATCGAATCCAAGCTATCATACTCAAGAAACCCAAACAATGAAATCTCCAATCCCAAAATCAAATTTCCTAACTACACTGGCTTTACCTGCAACATTGACTCGGTCATCGCCTCGGTCATCAACACTCCTAGCCTTCCCGGCCAATCAAAAATCAAGTCATGTTCGTCATGAAGTTCTTGTAAATCACAAGTGGGCATAGCAGGGGTGAACTGGTTGGCGAGCGCTGGTTGAAGAGTGCGCGGTCAGCTGACCAGGCATTGTTCAACCAGCGCCCGCCGAGACAGCTGACCCCTGCTATGCCCACTTGTGAATCACAGGAATATCATCATGATCATGAGTTGTTTATTAATTTTCTGAGATTTGAAGAGCTGATTTTTTGTAATTCTGAGATTTGAGGTTATGTTTTTTCTATTTCTGAGATTTGAGGTTCTGATTTTAATATTTCTGAGATTTGAATATCTGATTTACATTTTGGTTTCTGAGATTTGAAGAGCTGATTTTCGTATTTCTCAAAATTCCAGAGCACTCACTGGTGTGATGGGCCGGGCCGGGCCGGGGTTGATTCAAAGGTGGGCACACATGATGCACAAGTTCCCCAGGGTACATAAAGACATTGAGCAGAATATGGAAGGATCAATAATAAAGCAGTGTCATTATTGGGGCACCTCCCAGGTATATACCTGGTATGAAATATAACCGGGAGACATGCCAGTTGTCACTACGTATCCCAGGCGGTTACATATAACCATCGCTTACATCGCGTCCTCTCAACAGCCTACTTACTAGACAAACGAGATAATTCAACATCAACATTGCTTACAATATCACGGTGATGAGCCAAAATTACCAGAAAAATCAAATCCAAACTATCATTTGTTGTATTTTGGCTCAAGAATTGCGGAATTATTTTACGCAGTAAAATGATGCCTAGACGGCACCCACATGGTACAATGGGATACCCTGCTCCCAGAAAACTAAACACAGAAAAACCCCTTCGGGCTAACCCGCTACGTTTACGTTTCGGCCCCGTACCGCCGAGAAAAAAACGGAAACCCTGGCCACACTTTTCTGCTACTATGTTACACTAATATTCTACCAAAACCTTACCCCCCCCCCCCCCCCCCTCTCTTGAGCGTTAGGGCGGGACGGTGGGGAAAAAACGCTCAAACCAATACCAACCTCTGCTCGCTGCACCTCCCCTTGCGCTCTGCGTGCTGCTCTTCTGTTCGCTTCGCTGCTTGCCAGCAAGTGTCCAGCTTCCACAACACTTTCCCATAACGCCTTCCACTTTATTACAACCCCTTTTCCCTCCCACATTCTTGCCACTTCAAATGACACAAACTCCATATTCGAAATGAATTTGAATATATTAATACTCAAGAAACCCAAACAATGAAATCTCCAATCCCAAAATCAAATCTCCTAACTACACCGGCTTTACCTGCAACATTGACTCGGTCATCGCCTCGGTCATCAACACTCGTAGCCTTCCCGGCCAATCAAAAATCAACTCATGTTCGTCATGAAGTTCTTGTAAATCACAAGTGGGCATAGCAGGGGTGAGCTGGTAGGCAGGCGCTGGTTGAAGAGTGCGCGGTCAGCTGACCAGGCACTGTTCAACCAGCGCCCGCCCAGACAGTTGACCCCTGCTATGCCCACTTGTGAATCACAGGAACATCATCATGATCATGAGTTGATTTTTTATTTCCCGATATTAAAAGGAGCTGTTTTTTTTTGTAATTCTGAGATTTGAGGATCTCTTTCTTCTATTTCTGAGATTTGAGCTCTGATTTTTCAATTTTCTGAGATTTGAGGAGCACTTTTTATTTTCCCTATTTCTGAGATTTGAGGCTCCGATTTTTGTAATTCTGAGATGTGAGGCAAGTGTGAGGTTCTAATTTTATTTATTTTTCTGAGATTCGAGGAGCTGGATTTTGTATTTCTTAAAAGTCCAGAGCACTCACTGGTGTTATGGGCCAGGCCGGGCCGGGCCGGGCCGGGGTCGGTTCAAAGGTAGGGACACATAATGCAGCCGCCGTAAAACCGCCCGCTCAGGCGAACTTTAAGAACCTGCCCGCAAAAAAAAAGTCGTGATTCCCAGTTGAAACCCCACACAATTTGACACACAGCGAATTTGCACACACAAGCAACCAGCAACACACAAGCAACTACGCTGCTACTACTGCTGCTGAACATACGACACCCAGCAGCAGTGACATAGAGCGGGCACGCAGACACCGCTAGCGCTCATAATATCACACTTAGCAGTTAGTTGGCAGTTTGGTTGTTTTTGTGTTTGCTGGGCTCTAGAAATTTCCCTCGTACTACGACGTACTCGTACTTGTATTTTACCAACGGTTTTTATTATATGCATTTGTGTACTCGTATCGCTGGGGCTCATATAATAGCATCACACTCAGCAGTTACTGTAGTTGGCAGTTGGGCGTTGTTTGAAGACGAACTCTTGCGGAACCAACGAGACACTCGTGAACCAGCAGCCAGCAGCACAGCAGTACAAGTACGTAGCATAATTACCAGCTGGTACAGCGCAAGTTAGCTAGTCGTGCTCAGGAACTGTGTAGCCCTGCTGCTGCAGATATATGCTCGTACTGTTCTAAGTACCCGCAGTGAAAAAAGCAGACCAGGACAGGGGAAACAAAAACGGGCAATTTCGGCGTCATACTTGTATACTGTGAATTTAGTGTTGACAGCACGCACTCTAAGTAAATGCCAGCAGGTTAAACTCGTACTGCTACTGCTGTGCCTTTCAAACGAGTACATAAATGCAGACAATAAAAACCGTTGGTCAAATACAAATACGAGTACGAGGTAGTACAAGAGGGAAATTTCTAGAGCCCAGCAAACACAAAAACAATCCAACTGCCAACTAACTGCTACGTGTGATGTTATGAGCGCCAGCGATGTGTCTGCGTGCCCGCTCTATGTCACTGCTGCTGGGTGTCGTGTGTACAGCAGCAGTAGTAGCAGCGTAGTTGCTTCTGTGTTGCTGGTTGCTTGTGTGTGCAAATTCGCTGTGTGTCAAATTGTGTGGGTGTTTCCACTGGGAATCGCGGGGTTTTTTTTGCGGGCAGGTTCTTAAAGTTCGCCTGAGCGGGCGGTTTTACGGCGGCTGCACATGATGCACAAGTTCCCCAGGGTACATGAATACATTGAGTACAATATGGAAGGATCAATCATTATTGGGGCACCTCCCAGGTACATATGAAATACACCCGGGATAAACATGCCAGTTGTCACCACGTATCCCAGACGGTTACGTATACCCATCGCATACATCACGTACTCTCAACAGCCTCCCTAGTAGATGAACGAGATAATTCAACGTTAGCATTGCTCATAATATCACGGTGATAAGCCCAAATCCCCAGAAAATCCAAATCCAAGCTATCATACTCAAGAAACCCAAACAATGAAATCTCCAATCCCAAATTCCAAATTCCAAACTACACTGGTTTTTATTTAACTCCAACATCGACTCGGTCATCGACTCGGTCATCAATACTCGTAGCCTTCCCGGCCAATCAAAAATCAACTCATGTTCGTCATGAAGTTCTTGTAAATCACAAGTGGGCATAGCAGGGGTGAGCTGGTTGGCGGGCGCTGGTTGAAGAGTGCGCAGTCAGCTGACCAGGCACTGTTCAATCAGAGCCGGCGCAGCAGGCTCACCCCTGCTATGCCCACTAGTGAATCACAGGAACATCATCATGAACATCAGTTTATTTTTTATTTTCTGAGATTTGAGGAACTCATCCTTTGTATTTCTGAGATTTGAGGCTCTGATTTTGTACATTTGGGATTTGACGTTCTGATTTTTATGTTCCTGAATTTGATATTCTCACTTGGTATATTTTAGTTTCTGAGATTTGGAAAGCTGATTTTTGTATTTCTCAAATTTCCAGAGCACTCACTATTAATAGTGCGATGGGCCGAGCCGGGATCAGTTGGAAGGTGGGCACACATCATGTACAAGTTCCCAAGGGTGCATGAAGACATGGAGTAAAACATGGAAGACAGCAGTGTCATTATCGGGGCACCTCCCAGGTACACATTATACGAAACATATTAAATATACCCGGGAGAAACATGCCAGTTATCACTACGTATCCCAGACGTTACGAATAACCATCGCTTGCATCGCGTACTCCTGAGAGACTCCCTAGTAGATGAACGAGATAATTCAACACCAACATTGCTCATAATACCATAATTTCACGGTGATAAGCCAAAATCTCCACAAAATCAAAATCAAAGCTATGAATATCATACTCAAGAAACCCAAAAGATGAAATCTCCAATCCCAACTTCAAATTTCCAAACTACAATGGTTTCAATTCAGGGCAAATGCCAAAATCGGGTATACCTGATCCATTTGAGCCAAAATCAGGTATATACTAAAACCAAGGAAAAAACGCACGCCACGAACGGTGTTTTTCAGGACTTTTTGGCTGTGAGAAATAACAAAACATGCTTTTGAATTTGCGCCTGAACAGCAGAGTTATAGCGAACGTGTGTGTCCTCCAAACTCTTGATAAATGGTGTATGTTATTTTCAGTACGGGTATTAATATATGTCGTATGCTTTCATTGCTTTCGTGATCACACTCACTCCTACGACGTGCATTTCCGTATTCTTGTACCAGGTATGTATATAGTCGTAGCCACATTGATAGCATACCAACAAAACATCGAGTTGATTTGAGACTGAACTGCTCGCTTTCCGTACCGTGTCAGCAAGCAGCAGTACGTAATATATTACAACAGGTCCATTGTGCTGTATGCGCGCGTATGATACGATCTGTAGTCGTTGTGGCGGGGCGTATGTACCCGTAGTGTGGTGATGTCTTCGTGTCGGGGCGTATAGGAGACTGTACGTATGGCCTCTGATTGGCTCAAAATTCGCCAAAATCAGTTGAAAGCTAACCAAAGCAGACAAATCCAGGTGTACCTGACCATTTCATGCCAAAAACAGGTACGATGTGAGGCTGGTCAATGACAGGTGTCCTAGCGTGTGGTTTGTACTTGGTTTTAGTGTAGTACCTGTTTTTGGCACCAAAGCGACCAGGTGTACCTGATTATGGCTAAAACCCTTTAATTTAACTCCAACATCGACTCGGTCATCGACTCGGTCATCAATACTCCTAGCCTTCCCGGCCAGTCAAAAGTCAAATCATGTTCGCGATCAAGTTCTTGGGAATCACAAGTGGGCATAGCAGGGGTGAGCTGGTTGGCGGACGCTGGTTGAAGAGTGCGCAGTCAGCTGACCAGGCACTGTTCAACCAGAGCCGGCGCAGCAGGCTCACCCCTGCTATGCCCACTTGTGAATCACAGGAACATCATCTTGGACATGGATTGATTTTTTATTTTCTGAGATTTGAGGAACTCATCCTTTGTATTTCCGAGATTTGAGGCTCTGATTTTGTACATTTGGGATTTGACGTTCTGATTTTTATATTCCTGAATTGGATATTCTCACGTGGTATATTTTAGTTTCTGAGATTTGGGAAGCTGATTTTCGTATTTCTCAAATTTCCAGAGCACTCACTGTTAATAGTGTGATGGGCGGAGCCGGGATCAGTTCAAAGGTGGGCACACATCATGTACAAGTTCCCCAGGGTGCATGAAGACATGGAGTAAAACATGGAAGGATTAATCATACGTACATCAGTGTCATTATCGGGGCACCTCCCAGGTACATATTATACGAAACATACTAAATATACCCGGGAGAAACATGCCAATTGACACCATCGTATCCCAGACGATTACGTATAACCATCGCTTGCATCACGTACTCTCAACAGCCACCCTAGTAGAGGAATGAGATAATTCAACGTTGACATGCTCATAATATCACGGTGATAAGCCAAAATCACCAAAAATCAAAATCCAAGCTATATATGAATATCATACTCAAGGAACCCAAAAGATGAAATCTCCAATCCCAACTTCAAAGTTTTCAAACTACACTGGTTTTCAACTCCAACATCGACTCGGTCATCGACTCGGTCATCAACACTCGTAGCCTTCCCGGCCGATCAAAAATCAACTCATGTTCGTCATGAAGTTCTTGTAAATCACACGTGGGCATAGCAGGGGTGAGCTGGTAGGCAGGCGCTGGTTGAAGAGTGCGCGGTCAGCTGACCAGGCACTGTTCAACCAGAGCCGGCGCAGCAGGCTCACCCCTGCTATGCCCACTAGTGAATCACAGGAACATCATTATGAACATGAGTTGTTTTGATATTTTCTGAGATTTGAGACCGATGACAATGGCAACGAAAATATTCCAATAAAAAAAATGAATTTCAGAGATCCCTGCCAAACGTTTTTAGCAACGAGCTTGCTATCAGCACGATTCTTAAAAGCAAAAGTTCCAAACTTTGAAAAAAAAGCAAAAAAAAAATCTGGGGCAAATGTTGGGCGAAAATTGGCTTGAGAAGAACTCGGGGCGAAATGTTTCATTTGAAGCGGTGAGATTCCGAGTCCTCGACAGACATCGACCGACAAAACAAACGACTGCGTCATGAACTCTGAACTCGGCGCGCTCCTTATAGGGGCTCCGATCCACCGTAGTGCCACCGTGTTCATACATTGACCCGCGATACGTGGCGGGCGCTAGCCAGGCGTTTGATAACAAAACATTTGACTGCTAGTGTGCAGAAAACAAACGACCAGATTTCGCCACCGGCAACCTCTCGCCCCCTAAACGTCGCATTCACCTGGTATTTTCGAGGTAGTCATATACATTCGTTGGCCTTGACCCATACCGGACGGGTTTGCCATGAGTCGAGTCTATGTCGAGATCGGAGGTCTATCGTCACATGAGCTGATTTTTTATTGCGTGTTGACAATTTACACCAAGAAAAAACAATTTGCGCCGCGTGCAGCCCCGTGAAATTAGAAAAGAAAAAATCAAACACTTTTGCCCTTTGTTTCTTACAGCAGTGGTACCAGAAAACATCTTCAGTTGTTTCTTGAAAGCAAAATATTTTCAAAAAAATCTTTCAAACTTCGCGTTCCCATTGGCATGAGGAGCTGATTTTTTGCATTTCTAAGATTTGAGGTTCTGATTATTTATTTTTATCTGAGATTAGAAAAGCTGTTTTTGTATTTCTGAGATTTGAGGCTCTGATTTTTGTATTTCTGAGATTTGAGGCTCCGATTTTATATTTCTGAGATTCGAGGTTCTGATTTCGTTTTTCTGATATTCGAGGAGCTGATGTTCGTATTTCTTAAAATTCCAGAGCACTCACTGGTGTGATGGGCCGGGGCGGGGTCGGTTGAAAGGTGGGCACACATGATGCACAAGTTATCCAGCGTACATGAAGACATTGAGTAGAATATGGAAGGATCAGTCATACAGTGTAAATAACGGGGCGCCTCCACATAGGAAATATACAATATACCCGGGAGAAACATGCCAGATGTCACTACGTATCCCAGACGGGTACGTACACAACCACCACGTACATCTCGTGCTCTCAACACTCTCTTCGGCGGTATGGCCGGCATTCCGTAAGTCCTTTCGACCACGTTAATACTTGTCTGATACTCCGTCGCTCGATTGACGAAAAAACTCCTGCCACAAAAAAACTCCTGGCAACGCCCCCCCCCTACGGTCATACGACTACGGCCCTGCACGACATGAGTACCCCCCCTCCTCCCCCCTGCACGGCTCACTTCAAGTAGAAACCCCCGATCCGCAGCCGCAGTCCTGGAGGTCCTTTTAGCCGCCCCTGCCCCGCTCGCCGTGCCTCTAGTAGCTCTCCGCGCCCCTGCGGCAACCTTGGTCACTTCCAATACCTCCTCCTCCTCCTCCTCCTCCTGACAGTCTCCGCTATCCTCCTCATGCGCGTCGAAGAATTCATCCTCGTCTCCGTCAGCTGCCTTCACACCTGCTGCCTTTGCACCTGCGGCCTTTGATCTGCGAGTTCCGCGGCCAACGCTCACCTGCCGCCGCCATCAGGAAGCCGGCGATATATAAACAAATTCAAGAGGTTAGGGTGCGAGTTCGACAGATTGCAAAGTCGATGCTAAGCTTTGCAAGCACAAGCTACGTAAGGCCTACGTCAGCCGCGCGTGTCCCAAATTCTCGATAATTCTGAATGATATGAAATGATTACGCAATAATGCGTCCGCTTTAGCTGTAAGCTCGCAGATCAATTTTCCGCGTCTCTTCGAAATGGCACTCGATTGCTGTGGCAGGTAAATCGATGTTTACCACACGCTGCCACCCCCCCCCCCCCCTGAAAAACTGCCTCATTCTCTTAGCCGAGCCTCTGATTATTACCTCGCACACCTCCACCTCCGGCGTCTCCTTTGGCTTCCCCTTCCCCCGCTTCGCTGAAGATGCCCTTGACTTCGCCGCGGCGGCGGTCGATGACGATGCCGGCGTTGCTCCGCGCGCTGCGCTCCTGCTGCTCCTCCCACCACCCTTCGCGGCAGCCGTGCCCTTCCCCCCACCCGCCTTCTGCATGGCCTCAAGCAAGACATCAAGTGCGTCGTAGTCGGGGGTCTCTTCGTAGGCTAGTCCGCGGACGGCCTTCATGTACTGCAGCATTGCCGCCGGGAAGCCTTTGCACAGGGCCTCGAGGGAGGTCGATTTTTTGGTGGACAGGCCGCTGGCGACGCTGGTCGAGCCGCTCCAGGGGAGGGGAGACGAGGCTGCCGCGTTGAGCATGGCCAGGATCACGTAGCCCAGGGACTCGAGATCGTCACATCTGCGATACGCACCCCGCACCGCACGAGTATCACGAGCAGCAACAGCAGCGTTGGGGGGCGTGGGGGGTCAGGGCTGAAGTAAAGCGGAGGTGCACCATGTTTTGATTTCTTTGACGACCTCGCTTGAGGAGTTGTATACTAATAGTAAGTCAAAAACTGATTTTGGCGGAACCTAGAAATGCCACCAGATGAACACTCCCATGGCCTAAGTGTAAAATGAAAAATACTGCAACACAATAATGAGGTTTCGACGATTTTGGGTTAAGGAGGCGTTAATGCATCGTTCAGAAAACGTTTCAGCCAAAAAAAGGTATACCTTGGTATACCTCTATCGTAGCACGCCTCTGTGCACAACTGTTCAATTCGTATTAAGCAGTCCAGCCGCAGGGAGGAAATGTGTCGAACGAAGACAGCCCGAACAAAACAAAAACAAAAACTGCTCTTGCAGCGGGACTTTTCCTTGAACCAGGGCGCCCGTACCATCACCAACACTATCGCATACAACACAACACACTACACCCCCTCCCATCGGGCTTTCTGTCACGCCCCCGACAGGTTTTGCCAGGCGGTGGGTGCCTCGAGCCTTACCTGCCAGCACTGGCGCCGGCGTGGCACTTGAGCGACAGGAACTCCGGGGTGCCCTGCACCTGAGCGCCATTGGACTGCGGCTTGATTGAGCCTGCCGGCCCGGTGTACCTGTTCGGTGAACAAGGGGAGGGGGGTGGGAGCGGGGCTGTTGGCACGTGTATCTTCCTGCCTGTCTGCCTGAATTCAGAAGTGACTGGAACGCTGCGAAACGTCTGTAGGCGCGGGGCTTTTGGCATGTGTGATACGCCTGCCTCCCTGTCTGCCTTCCTGCCTGCCTGCCTGCGATCAGAGGGTACCAGAAAGCTGCAAACGACGTCCTACATACGAAGTCAAGGGCCGCATCGCAATCCAACAAGCGATAGGAACGAAACCGCCAGAAAATTGGACGAAGCGCCTGCAGGAAACTCCCGCACCACGACCCTCCCGCTGTAGATATAACGGTAGTGACTGACCTTGAGCTAAGACCAAAGTCGATCAGGAAAATTTTCTCCGCGTCGGCGGAGCCAGGCAGGCCAAACATGAAGTTCTCTGAGAGGGAATATGGGCAGGAGGCACAACGATCGGGCGGCGGTTTCGACATCCACCTGTGAGCAGTGAAGAGTTCTGTACGTACGCATGCCGTGAATGGGTAAGGTGGTCGTCGACGAAGGTTGTTGCGGCGTCTGCACCCCATCAATGGTGGACGTCCCAGAATAACACCATAGACACAACCAGCGCTCTAAGTGCCAAAACCGTAGAGCACCCTACCCCGCCAAACGCTACTTTACGCACTATTGCTGCGTAAAGTTCAGCACTCGCGTCTTGCGTCCTTTTGCAAAACATACTGCCTTGCCCGGCTTTCAACGCCGGGGTGGGCTGCCTTTCCATCTATAAATGTCTCGTTATGAGACACCCCTTTCCTTCCTTTCCAAAAGCAAGGGCTGCTGCCCCCCGCACGCTCCACCCGAAGCGTGATTCGCGTCACCTCCTCTTCCCCGCCCACTACTAGTAGGTTCGTACGTACCAACATCCGCTGGGCTACCTTCCCTGTTGCCTGTTTCTACTCGTACCCTCTACCTGATAACATTCCCCTCGCTACACGAGTTCACACCAACCATAAGACGAAACAAAAGACGAGTGACGCTGAGGCGTTGTATGGCTGTTGAGTAGGAGGGCTGCCGACAAACCTCACCACAACTTGTATATCGGTCGGCCGACCTTGAATAGTACCAGTAAACGGTACAGCAGCATCTCTGGTACTATACACACAGATGTCAAGCGTCTCTGCAATATATTCCAGCAACCCCTCACGTGCGAAGCATGACACACGCCAACCCCTACTCTGTTCGTCCTTACCACTGCAGCCAGTACATCTGACACCACCCGCAGCTCCCACGCACGCAAGACTCTCTTCCTCAAGACTCACCCGGTTTGACATCCACGAAAACCATCTTGCACTCGCTGTGCAAAGTTCGAAGAAGCGCCAGCATCTGCCGTGCGTATCCCGCGATATGGGCGACGGACCAGGGGCCAGTCAGCTCCTGCGCGCCATCCAAGTCCGGCCCCAGCCTAGTCATGACGAGATAGCGGAGGTTATGGTCTTCGCCATAGCCCCCCGCAGGAATCTGTGCCCGTGGGCGAAACATCGAAGGCAATTCGGGCGAGGTCATTGGGCACCTATATGTTGCATGCACTCCACTGATACGGAGGGGGGGGGAGATTGTCGTAAAGACTACCGGGGCATTCCGAGATGCCCGCCCCACTGCGACGTGTTCTTCAGCTTGTTCTCCAGCACACTTCGCGACGGTGACCATGGGCTGTCCAAGCTGTGATGGAGGACCGCCGGACCGGGCGCTGCTGGCAACAAGGTTCAATCTTACTTAACAACGTTGGGAGGGTACAACTACCACCAAGACGTGGTCTAACTCATGGCGTGCGAGGTGGCGACGTTTCCTGCCGCTGCAATTGCCTGTACTGGAGGTTGGTCTTGATTTAGGGAAAACGGAAACACCGTCGTACGTACGTACGAGTGGTGCCTCGCTCGGGACCGCAGCGAGAAACCTCAATGGGCCTAGCAGCCTAGCAGCCTACGTATTGCCGCTGTAAAGGCGGCATTACTGGTTGCCGGTTGCAGCCTACTTGTGTATGCACGATTCAAGACTCGGGACCCACTCTCCCAGCTCCATCTCATGCCCCCCCCCCTAACTCCTAAAAATTGGTCTTGAGGGCTGCACTGCCGTTTGGGGGACAAATTACTTGGAATTAGACTGAGATATGGTATGTTTTTGTACCTGGTACACAGCAAGCAGTGCAGTAGTGCAGTACATATCGGACCCATGGCACAGCAACAGAATGCGCGAGTGGAGCTGTGCGAACTACGTACGTAGGCTATTAATATTGCGCACGGGGCGGAAAGGTGATCCCGGGGCGCGTAGTACATGTTCGTACTCGTGTGGCGTGTTGGCTTCAAGTCATTGTATTATTAGTCGTCCCACAGGGTAGGGGCAACGAGGAGTGCCCTCAGGAGTCCAGGAGCTTTCACACCCAGGTCCAAAAGACAAAAATGCGGTGTAACCTACAAAAGGTTAATAGCCCGAACCGACACCAAACTGACTCGTAACTGTCATACTGAAGACTCCAAACCAACATAAGCTTATTCATGATTGATTAGTTGTTCTACCAATAATAGTAGTATCATTTTGCGGACAGTTGTTTGCAAGGGAGAATGATGCGTAAAGTGTCGTTTGCGATTCGGGTTGGATTTCTGAATGGTAAGAAAAGTATCGTTCGTTCCGGGTAGAGTCGTAGATGGTACGAGTACGTATTATAGGTGAGATATTGATTGGGTCCATCCCGATTGAACCCCCAAAACCCCCTTTGGTCCCAGAACGGTGTTTTGGGGGTTCAATCGGGATGGACCCAATCAATATCTCACCTATAATACGTACTCGTACCATCTACGACTCTACCCGGAACGAACGATACTTTTCTTACCATTCAGAAATCCAACCCGAATCGCAAACGACACTTTACGCATCATTCTCCCTTGCAAACAACTGTCCGCAAAATGATACTACTATTATTGGTAGAACAACTAATCAATCATGAATAAGCTTACCCTCCCTCATTTTGCAATCAGTAGTAGACAGCCCAAAAACAAAAGATACCCGCAAAATTCAATAAAATCAGTAGTCACCACCAATACCACATACCAGTAATACACCTCTCAAGGTGCACATACGTACGTACCCTTATTTCTCCTAACCGTTAAAAATGTAAGTTTCAGTTCCGCCAGTCCCCTTCTGGTCCTCCTGCCTTTACCAGAAAAACACTACAAGTTTTTCAGACGTACAAAGACTGTTTGATTTGAACATGAAACTACATTACAAAACTACAAGGCGTAGGGCTTTTTAGCTGCTGCTGTACGTAAGGTTATACTCCCACACCCCAAAATAAAAGCATGCATGGCGAAGCTACAGCTCACAGCTCTATAGCGAAGCTTCAGCTGCTACAGCTAAAGCTTATTGGGCAGGAGGTACTTCGTACTCCGTTGTATCATACTCGTAGCTCGAAAGGTGCCTCTACTACTGTACTCGTAGCTGTACATATTCACATGTCTACCTGCACGAGAGCTGATATATTGTCGGAATTCTTGCTTCTTGCCAAGCACGCACGTCGCTTAAATCCGACTTCTTCTGCATGCACTCACGCACTATAACTGCGAGTACTGCTGTAGGCAGGCTGTAGGCTGTAGTAGAGCTGGACATCGTACATATATGCACGTTTACGAGAGGAGGCAATCTGCCTGCCGCCGTGGCTGCGAATTAGTACCAGCGATCGCTGTTGAGCTTGTGTCAGTTGCCTAAATATAAACGGGCATACGGCGTGCGTGCTGTAAACGCACCTCAACGACCCCTCCGTGTTTGAGCAGAAACCCTTTGTAAAGAGTATACTCGTAGTATATCATATCCGCGTGTTTCTCTTGGTCCGTCTTCTTGCGCTTCTTCCCCTTGCTCATGGCCGGAGGCAGTCCCACAGGCAAAGGCGCGATCTTCGCGACTAGTTGTCCAGCTCCCGCCCCTTCTCCTTTAATATCTGTCGCTTCGTACACCTCGGCACACCCACCGGTACCCACGAGAGCACCTAATCTCCATTTCTTCTTCAACACGGTTCCGCTCAGGGATGGGGGCATGGTTTCGTGCGGGCCGTTATGGCGAGCGGTGTGTGTTGTGTGCTGTGCTGCGCGCTGTGCGAGCACTCTATGCACTCGAGGAGAAAATGTTCCCGTTCAGGGCAGAAAATCACGCCTCAAGTTGGATTGGAACACCCAAAATGCGGCGGAATCATGGAATCAATCAAAACTCAAACAATCCTGCTGCTGCGTGTCGCCCTCGGTGCACTACGTTATACCCCACGAAAGCACAGCTAACATCAAGCCGCAGCAACGCGTGCTGTACTTCAGGCAGCTTGATAGCTGTCAGTGGCAAGAGTAATACGATTCGTAGCTAATTTGGCGTAGCCGTGCCCACGACTTTGCGTTCACAACAGGCCCGATCTGTTGACGGGAAAACGGGAACCGGGACAACGGGACCGCACGTTCGATTGTCAAGAGCAGCAGGAGCAGCATGGAGAGCAGCAGGCTCGTAGCCCCGACGGGGCCAGCCCCTCCCACCTCCGGCGGGGACGGAAGTTCCCTCGACACTATCCTCAACATCGTCAACATCGCCTTCGGTGCCGGCATGCTGGGCCTGCCGTACGCCATCCAGGGCTCGGGCTTCGTGAGCGGAATCTTTGGGCTCGCAATTGTCTTGGTTTGGAACTTTGTTTGTTGCTCGCTCCTGGTTGAACTGAGGCACGAGTTGATCCAGGCCAGGGCCCAGGCAGCCAAGGTGCGTGTGCCTGCATTGCGTTGCAGAGTCGGTGGGTGTATATGGCACCCAGTGCGTGCACGTGGATGCACGCTTTGCTATCGTATCCACTCTGTGAAATTGGTCGTAAAACGGAAGAAACCGGCAGTTTGATAAGAAACCATGCATGTCCGCATGTGTGTTGTCCGCGGTTGAGTGGGGTGCCTTGAAGTTGACCCACCAGCAGCACGCATATTAGAACAATTTTCAGCAGTTGTGTATACCTCGGCGCAGCAGTATACCTGCGTAGTACCTCGGCAGCAGTACAGCAGCAGCTGTGACGAACAGTTGTACGATCATACTCTTAGCAGCGTGGAGCAATTTGGTTAGACGTAGAGGTCGGAGAAAGAAGAGTTTTCCTCTCCTTGGACCTGGTACAAGCGGTGTCGCTCGTCATTATGCACGCATATTCGGAAATCGCGCACATGGGGTCTCTTTTCTCCTTGTGCCACCAGCCATGATAATTGTACTTGCATGTTCGGATCCTTCTTCCACGCCGACTAAATAGCCCGACACTCCGTCCGCGCGATAAACAAGCACATGCGTGGCGCCGCCGTGCAGCGCAGCCTCGTATATACTACATGCCCAGCTTGCGCGGGGATATGCCTGATACATGATACATCCTCGGCCACACCACTGAAGCGACGCGCTTGTGCTTGCTCGCACATGCACTCCTATTAATATCATGCTACGTACTTTCTCCTGCACTGCTGTGTGCAGTTATCATATCATACGAGTTCGTGTATATTAAAAAAAAAAAACAAAAAAAAAACAGCTATGAGCTCGAGGATTTCGTCGAAGCTCATCTTTGCTAGCTGAGTGTAATACGGTAGGTCCACTAACTTAACGCTTTCGTATTCATATGATACGCGTATCATATGGTATCACACGAAGCGGCATGCAATGTCGTGTCGACCGATCTATTGAGCTTCAAGGCAACCAGGTGGTTTGTATGCACAGATGCACAGCAGTGTATGCGTACTGCGTACCCGAAGGCCCTCTCTTTTTGGAGCCGCCTTTGTCTATACACTTATACATGCGAGTTATGTAATATGTACGAATGTATGCGGTATCGAATTCCGTTTTCTGTACCATATCCCATATCTTTCGTAGCAGAATGATGTGGAGAAGGCTTATTTTTTCCTCGCACAAGAGGTTGCCAGCATTTAACTGAGATCGGACCGGTGTACGTACCGAAAGTCTGTAGTCTGAAGTCTACATACCAAGCATAACATAATAGATGGATGTTGCGTACCCCTTTCATTTCGTACAGCGAAAAAAATATCTGTACGTCGATACATGCTGGCTCTGCTGCGAAAATATAAGTATTACCTGGTACCGGCATGCATCACTCGTATAGCCTTCGTCCAACCAAAAATCTCCTCTACCCCCTTTCCAACCAAGCCCAAACGAACGCTCTCATCATCTCCTCTTTTCCAACCAAGCCCAAACCAAAGCTCTCATCATCTCCCCTTTTTATCCTTTTCGAAATTTCAGTTTGGGGTACATACGTATAATAGTCTGTCGCCAAATCGTGGTGCAGAGTAAAGATTAAATCATAAACTCTATTCAACCCACGTTTGCTGTTGTCTTGGAGCACGGCCGAATAGTGTTGGGATGTTTGAGCCACGGAGTCTGAAACGTTTCCCTCGCTCTTGTTGTGTTGTTGCCGCACAGGGTAGCCGTCTGGCGGCCGACGTCGGCAGCCCAGTCTCCTTCGCCGCAGTGGGATCGTACGCCATGGGTGCCGCTGGCACGGCCCTAGTCTATATCAGGTGCGCCTTCTCGATCACCCAACTTTCCGTATCCTGGCATCAAGTGATTTGATCGATTTACACTCAAACCTCGGTCGATTTTTTATAGAACAAGATGATTTGCTCGACGAGGGGTATGATAGAGCGCAAACACGGAGCGATGGGTCGATGGAATGGTCTCGACTACTGCAGTACCTGGTATGATATTTCCAAAACCACCAGTTTTGTCGTGTATGCCCCTCTACCTCCCTGGGTTTAGAGAAACTCAGCTCGGAAACTCGTCGCGGGGGGTGTGTTATCTTCATTCGTTATGCGGTCTCTTTCTCTCTGCGCGAACACGGTATGTTCTCTGTGGCAAACGCCAGACCTTGATGTGCATGTGCCCTACGTAGTGCCGTGCATGTTTGGCTTGCGCCAGTTTGTACATAAGTAGGGGCAGGTAGTTCGTGCTGTACACGATAACTGGGGTCTGTAAGTACTACTGATTACGGCGTGTTATGCTGCGCGCTGAGTGTCTGGTATAGAACGCCAGGAGGTCTTGAGGCCGCTGTGTTCATGTGTTAGAGGCAGCAACCAGCAAGCCGGCCGTTGCGTTTGTCGCCCTATATCGAAACCTCTATTATGTGTGTATTCATTCCGAATACCTCAGCTGTGAGTTCGACCGATGAATTGGTTTACTCTCAGTTTTTTTAAGCTGCGTAATAGGTCGGGTGCTCATGTTTAATATTCCACGTAAACGTTGTGATAAGGTTACAAACAACACGCGTTGCATGTCGCATACTCGTAAACACACCGCCGCGTTGTATCATAGATCATAGGGTACCTACCGCATCAGCAGTGGCTCATATTCTTGTATTTTGTCAATGGACATTCCGACAAGCTCATTCGTTGCTCAGATCGAAAAATGCCTTCTGAAAGTTTCGTGCTTGCCAGCCCACACATACACCTGGTGTATGCGTGCATGTGAAACAAAACTCCTGATTCGTGTCTCTACTCAGATCCTGCTGCACCCAGTTATTAATTATGTGTGCTCTGGGTGAGGTATATGAACGTTTCCTGTATGAAAAGTGCTTGCCCAGCATTAACCCATTCAGAACTGAAAAAAAACGTCCCACACTAATGCCAAGTACTTTGTCCCCAAATTTGTGGGACCAGTTGTAAAGGGGTTAATTGCGGCTGTTTCGCTGCTGTCGTAGTGAGGGGGGTCCTGAACGGGCCTAAAGACGAAGCTACTCTGGTTGTACGGGAGCGTGAAATGGTCATGAGTCAACGACAAACAGCGAACAGTCTGTCGGTGTTGTGCTGAAAAGCTCATATAATATATACTATCATTACGCGGGCACACGACTGTTCAATAGCAAACAGCGAACAGCGAACAGTCTACCAGGTAAACATACGTATAAGGCTTTGCGAATTGTTTTTTTTTACCTGGTACGTATATACTGGTACGCACTATTAATAAGATAAAATAACTACCTGGTACCTGATACGTACCTACCAAGATGCTGCTGCCACTGCAGCAGCACTGGACTGCTCGTACTGCACCTAAGAGGAAGGTTGTTATGGAGTCGTACGGGGACAGAATTTGTTTCAGTCAATGAAAAATTACGTTTCTTCTGGCCTGTACACTATGCAGCTGAAGTGTTCTTGTTCTCACCTTACCTCATCGCCAAAAATATAGTCCGTGGTCACACCACAGCCTCCAAAAACTCTGAGCTGTAGTGGCACTGTTACAGAAACAACTGTTGTGTTGTACGAGGTTGTGTTGTGTTGTACGAGGTATCATGTACGAGGTCATGCTGGCACAGCAGCAGTACTGGTCTAACATGGAAACAAATCACCTCCATGCTTCGTGCATGTGTAGAGGCAGGAACAATAATACCTCGTCGCTTGCTATATTCGAAAAATCGCTTGAATTTGAGCGAACGGCTGGTGTTTCGTTAATCACACCTGGTTTTACCGATGCCAATTGTATTGGGAAACATAGAACATCCCTTGGTCGTTTTTGGAACTCCCGCGTAAAACCGGTCCTAATGTGCCCCCCCCCCCCCATATATGACATATATATAGGTTGGGTTGGCGTCGGTTGGCAACGACGCTGTAAAACACGCCACTCGCTGCGTGAGCTAGACAACCAGGGTGCCGTTTTTTTTTGTTATTTTTTTTGGCGGTCACCAAAGCTGGCGGTCGAGTAGATCATTTGTGCGGGGTGGAGAACCTTTGTTCCGCACAAGGGGAATGGTCGTATCACGTAGTGTTAATATGGTAAGGCGTCCGCGAGGCAGTGACATAGTAAAACCCATTGCTGTCTCCGGAAGTGGCCACACCAGAAATTAAATTAACTCATTGAAGCTGTCGTCCATATGCAAGTCCGCCTCAGAGGCGGTTTTAGCAGGATGCAGCTCACCCTCCATGCGACTCGCCCAATACCTTCACGGCGCTTTCCGCTTGTGCAAGTGCAACGTCCTGCCGTTGGTGAAAAACCCAACGTGCCTCGTCCGCATTGTAGCGGATGCGAGGGGTCATGCGTCATTATACTACGGCGTGGCACGACATTGAGTTACACCCCCCCCCCCCCCCCCCCCCCCCCCCCCCCTCTAACCCACCTTCAATGGTTTCCTCTCTTCTCTCCCTCCATCGCCCAACTGTTGGACGTCTCTCTATTAGGAAGTTAGAACGGTGCTCCGTCTCGCAAAGGGCATGCCCGTGTCCAATGTCTAATGACTAATGCCAGCAACAAATAAGTTACGCCCCCTCCCCCCCCGCCCCCCCCCCCCGCGCTCCCCTCCCCCCGCCTCCCCCCCCCTCCCCCCCCCCCCCCTTTCCCTGCCCTTTTCGACTCCTGGCCTTTAGCGTGGTGGTGACACTGCTGGGGGCGGCGACGGCGTACTTGATCAACGCGAACCTTCTGCTGCGCTCGACGCACTTCTACCTCAACCCGGGGTGGTCAGACGATACGGCGATGTACGTCAACACGCTCTTCTACATGATGCTCATGTACCCGCTCGCCTGCATCAAGTGAGTCGCGCCTCCTACTGTATATGCGTACCGCACCTCGTCCCAGTTTTTTACTGCTCGGTGCTGATTGGTCAAGTGCACCTGGTGACTGTTTTTGACTGGTCGATGCTCATTGGTCAAGCGTCAAGTGAGTCGTGCTTCTTATTATACCGCACCCGCGACCTAAGAATAGGGTGTAGATGCCGTGTTGGTGAAATTTCTCCTACCGTAGTCACCCTTAAAAAAACGCCTTCCTGCTTCATTTTGTTCATCCCCCGCTCGAGCCCCCCCACCGAAGGGAGGCGACGGCGTATACAGCAGGAACAGACCAAGCTAAATAGGGACATGTGTCGCTTTTGCAGCACAGTGATTGCGCAGGTAGGTGTGGTGTGATTGGGCTTGTCTGCAAATGGGCAGGAGGACTAAGGCTGGTTTTGTTTTCGTGATATGAAGCTCCTCCACGGGTGTTTTCAAAAATAAACATAAAAAGTATGTATCTCACTTATTTTTGCGGTGCTTCACTTGCCGTGCGCCTGTTACCCGCAGGTCGTTGGCGCCGCTGTCGAGGCTGTCCTTCCCGGCTATTGTTGCCCTCATCGCCGGATTCGCCGTCATCATCAAGCTCGGCCTGGACATGTGAGCTGGTCATAATCGATGCTTCGCGTGAGGGGGGAACACACCAGCATGGCGTTGACTACATATCATACAGTTCCTCGTGTGCGCCGCAATGGTCTTGACTGCGCACCATGCAGTACCTTGCACATATCGTGATGATCTTGACTGCAAATGGTGCTGTTGTTTGTGTACATGATGGTGGTGTTGGCTACTATTAATAGTCCTACAGTTCCTTGTGTACATCGTGATGGTATTGAATACATATGGTATGTGCATGCAGACATGTTGGTAGTCTTCACCTCTGGTATGTACCGTCACGTTTTCGTCTTGGGATTTTGTTTATTCTAACCCCCAATTAATTCGACGCTGTGTGTCATCCATATGCGAGAACGTACGCACAAATTTCCGAAGCCCGCCTCGCAAGCGGTTCTTAGTAGGATTCAGCTCACCCTTCACGCGACTCGCTGAGTAGCTCATAGCGCTTCGCGCTTGGTGCAAGCAATGCCTGCCTGGTCGGTGAAAACCCCTCGCGCTCCGTCCCGAGATTGTAGGGATGCGAGGGTTCATGGCCATACGACTACGGCCATGCATATCATGAGTACAACCCCCCTCCCCCCCTTTACCCCCGCCTTACTCGTGACGTTGAAAAGGTTTGGCTGGCCGCCTATGGACGAAGTTCTCAACTGGGACGCCTTGTACGTCCCTCAGACGTTCAAGGGCTTCAGCTCTTTCTTCGGGGTGGCCGTGTTCAGCTACGGAGCGACCATCATCATCCTAGAAATACAGGCGAGACTCTCATTTGAACGTGACTGACCTGCTTGCGTGTCGGCGTCGTAGCCATACCAAAACATCTATTTTTACCCATGCGTACGTAGTCACGTTGTTGTTGTTGTTGTTGTTGTTGTTGTTGTTGTTGTTGTTGTTGTTGTTGTTGTTGTTGTTGTTGTTGTTGTCGTTGTCGTTGTCGTTGTCGTTGTCGTTGTCGTTGTAGTTGTCGTTGTCGTTGTCGTTGTCGTTGTCGTTGTCGTTGTCGTTGTCGTTGTCGTTGTAGTTGTCGTTGTCGTTGTCGTTGGTGTTGGTGTTGGTGTTGGTGTTGTGCTGTTGCTTTTGCTGTTGTTGCTGTTGCTGTTGTTGCTGTTGTTGCTGTTGTTGTCCAACCAACATATCCAAACCAGGCTTAAGACAAAGGGGGGCGGTGGGGCGTGGCTGGGTGGGAAGTTTTCCAGTCAGGGAGATACCTCTTTGACGTAAGCTGGTACTGGTATGATATACGCAGAAGGAACCAAAATTCGACGCTCTTGTGTTCCGGCATACAGTGCCGTGGGAGTACGAGTCGCTGGGCTCGGAGGAAGCGTATGGATTGAGCAACACCAAACAAATCCGAACTAGTCTGTGCTCCAACTGTTAGTAGTCTGTGCTCCAAACTAGTCTGCTCTAGACTTCAATGTTATGTTTGCTCTCGTAAACTAACTGTGTTCGCATTGCCGCCCCTGCTTTGGTCTTGCCTGGTCTTGCTTGGTCCTGCTTGGTCCTGCAGGAGTCCATGGTAAAAACCGAAGAGTTCATCGATGCTCTCAAGACGTCCCTCTGGTTCATCTGGGTTTCGTATTCCGTGCTTGGCGGGGCGGCTCTGCTCATCTACCAGCAGAAAGGCCCTGTGGGCGACAACATCATGGAAGAGCTTCCCACGGGCTCCCTGGCCGAGGAGCCTCTACTGTAAGCGCGCCGGGGGTATTGTAGGCGGTCGGATGACCTTGAGGCTACTGTCTTTGGCCGACTGTTGTTGTTGTTGTTGTTGTTGTTGTTGTTGTTGTTGTTGTTGCTGTTGTTTTTGCTGTTGCTGTTGTTGCTGTTGTCTCATTATTACGGGGGACCGTAGTAAATAGGACCTACGTACACACAAAAACCTATATATTTACCTATTTTTACTACCAATATTTGGTCCTGTTTACTATGGTCCCCCGTAATTTGTTGTGTTATTGTCACATTAGCTCGTCATGATCTAGCCCTTGGTCAAAAGACGGCCTCGAAAACTCTGGAGGGAATCAAAAAAGGAAAATAAAATAAAACAGTCCAGGTATAAGGCACACCTTTAGTGGCAGATACAGTGACGACAACGGAAGGACCTCAAAGGCTAGCGTAGCATATTGGACTTCGTTGAGGCTACTGTAGCCGATTGTCAGTCCTTGAGGTCACTGCAGCCGCTCGGAGGACTTTGAACGTCGGCCTTTCCGGCGACCCCTCGCAACCCGAGTCTCCTTTGATCGTTTCGGGTGCACGCTCGGTTACGATCGGAGGCAACGATCCCGCTTGACTCAAAACATGTTTTTATCGTCGTCAGAGTGAGATGTGCTCGAACTTATCGAACGGGAGCCAGCCACAGCGCCGTCTCAGGTGATGTACCTCTTCACCCCGTAAGCCTTCTACAGCCTGCCACAGGTGTTGGGACCCATGTAGGGCGACAAAAATAACGACGAGTGCGATCTTATCGCGCGTCTAAGAACTACCAGGTAGGAAGAGCGTGCAACAACACGAGTATCGCCGTACTGTGCGCTTGTCGTACACCTCCATACATTGCAGTTCGGACACATCGCTTTACCCCTTAGCCCCTACCCCAGCAGGATGCCTTCTTCTTGTGCTTCTTGGGTGTGTGGCCGATGCTGCAATTGCCGTTTCTTATCGTTCCATTTTCCCCTCGCAATTGCCGTTTCTTATGCTCATGTTTCACCTCTCAAGTCCCTAAAGGGGTAAAAACGACAGACTACTTTGGGGGGGGGGGGGGCGCCATGCTTCAGTAGGGGTTCTATATACACTCCATTTCTTGTCGAGATACGCCTAGAATATTAGGAGCTCCACACCTCACGCAAAACCCGATGTTGATACATAATTGTATGTGCAACTCGTCAAACAATCCCCATGGGCTACTCGTAGGCAGTTCCTCACTTGAAAAGGCCCCCTGTCAGTCGTCACGCAGAAAATGTTGGACCTAGAAGTACTACAGTACCCCTCTACTAAACAGTTGGAAGTATAGTTGGAAAAGTCTTGGGGCAGTGGAAAAAGGGTCACCCCCAAAAGGCAGGCCTTGCGCGCCCTAAACATATTAACATCCCCCCCCCCCCCCCCTCATAAATATATGATATATTTATAGGTTGGGTTGGCGTCGGTTGGCAACGACGCTGTAAAACACGCCACTCGCTGCGTGAGCTAGACAACCAGGGTGCCGTTTTTTTTTGTTATTTTTTTTTGGCGGTCACCAAAGCTGGCGGTCGAGTAGATCATTTGTGCGGGGTGAAGAACCTTTGTTCCGCACAAGGGGAATGGTCGTATCACGTAGTGTTAATATGGTAAGGCGTCCGCGAGGCAGTTACATAGTAAAACCCATTGCTGTCTCCGGAAGTGGCCACACCAGAAATTAAATTAACTCATTGAAGCTGTCGTCCATATGCAAGTCCGCCTCAGAGGCGGTTCTTAGCAGGATGCAGCTCACCCTCCATGCGACTCGCCCAATACCTCACGGCGTTTCGCGCTTGGTGCAAGCAATATCTGCCTGGTTGGTGAAAACCCAACGCGCTCCGTCCCGGCATTGTAGGGATGCGAGGGTCTATGGTCATATGACTACGGCCGTGCACAACATGAGTACACCCCCCCCCCCCTCCTTGCTCCGTCTCGAAAGGGATGCGTGGTCAATGGTCAAATGACTAAGGCAAGCAACAAACGAGTACGCCCCCCCCCTCCACCCCCCCCCACCCCTCCTCCTCCTCCTTTGTTTCCCCAATCGACACACACAGGCTGTTCATCACCATGGCGACCCTCTTCACGTACCCCCTGGCCATGCAGCCCGTCGCCTGCATCTTCGAGCAAGCGCTGATTGGCGCAGGTTACGGCCAATCATCGGCCGCGGTGGGAGGCTTCTACGGCGCGGTAGCGGCGGAAGACGGCGGCTCCCACCCCTCCTTCCCCACCCCCCAAGGAGCCGAGTCGGGCCCGACACCGAGGGGCGAGCTGCCCCCGGTCCTAAGGTACGGGCTTCGGGTCGCCCTCGTCTTGTTCACCGGGGTGTTCGCCACGAGTGTGCCCAACTTCGGGGTGGTGGTGTCCCTGCTGGGCTCGTTCGCGGTGACGCTCGGGTCGTTCGTGCTGCCTCCGCTGTTCCACTTTGTCGTGTTCGGGGACCGGCTGTCCGCGAATGTGAAGATGGTCGACATCGCCCTCTTTGTCGTCGGAGTGGTGACGTGCGTCTTTACCACCACCACCACTGCGCTGGACGTGCTCAGCGGCTAGGCGACCGGGAGTAAGGCTTGTGGAGACACGGGCCGCGGGCGTTTTTTTTTTCATGTCTCGCCCGCTAGAAAAAAAAATGCTGCTGCTGTTGCTGCTTGCTGCTGTGATCGTTTGCTGCCGGGCGCGAACGCCGGCGTGACAGCGGTTTCTTGTGTGGGAATTTTAAGGTCGGTCGTTTCTGCCTCGGTCCTTGTTTTTTTTGGGGGGGGAGGCGGGGTCGGGTTTTTGTGGATGACTTTGATTTTGTGTTTGGCCGATGATGTGTTTGGTTTATTTCGGTTTTGGTCGATTTGGTGTTGGGCGGTTTTGTGTACTCGTACGCGAAGTTTGTTTTTTTTTTTTTTGGTTTTCGGTGTGTTCGGTGACCGTTGAGCTTGCCGCGTTCGTTTGTGTAGAGGACCGTCCCGGCCTGTCGAGAGGACGGACAAACGGGCGGACGGTTTCGGTGGGACGAAAACCTTGCACCACCGACGTCGCACTTTAAGCGCGTCTCACGTCGGGTGGCGTGGTCGTCTTTTGACCCCTTACATCTGCACTCGCTTTTTGGGGGAGACAAGACTACGTGGAAATTGGAGTGGGCTGAAGGTGCGGGCTAGTTATTGCAGTGGTGGCAGGGTTAGTAATGGTGTTGGCGTTGCTCGAGGCCGCTCGTCGGACCAGCCTTGTGCGTGGTCATGGCAGCTTTGTGCAGCCTGACAGAGAGAGGATTATTGGTGTATAGTACCAGGTTTATTATCGTGTCATATTTCCGATGGTTTGTCGGCCGTTTTTCTTGACCGTCGAGTCGTTTCGTATTCATGGGGGGGGGGGGGGAGGGGGCAGCCTTTCGAATTGCCACATATTGCGCCGGCTTCATATTTTGGATGCAGTTAATCTTTTGCCTAACGCCAGCAGAGGTCGCGTAGTGGTTCATTCACTCCACGACCTCTTCTGCTTCCAGTGCGCTATGAATCCGAGCAAACAGTGAGCCATTTCGTAAGAAAATGCGACCCCCCCCTCCCCTTCCCCCCATCCACTCGTCCATGTATGCGTCGTGGTCGGGCCGTTCACTAGGAGAAGGACATATCATACTTCGTATTGCTTTGAAGAGAGTCTCGATTGAAGCTCTGCACACGTTTTTTTTCCCCCTTTTGAAGCGGGCATTTTAAATGTCCACTATTGTTGTATCGTTTGTGCAGACGTGCCGGGAACTCTCGTCCATAGAGAGAGCTTCTGGCGCTCCCGGTACGCAAGCAGCAAGGAAGACAAAAAGGCAACGTCGCTGATATCATAGTGTCGACCCGACAACCCACGCGTCAATGTAGCCGTTGCTGGTGTTATAGAAATAATCGATAGCGCGCTGCTACTACAGCAATATGCTGCTGCATTGGGCTCGTAAGGTGTTCGGGCGTGGGTCGTTGTATGTTTTCGGCTTCTGCCATCTGTAAAATGTGAGTATCATCGCTGGAGTCAACACTTATTTATTAAGAAGGCCTTTGTGTGCGAGGTTTATGTTGGTTGGGGCTCCTGCACAGCATCTTATGGTATAGGCTGGTTTGATTCCCCGGCACGCAAGGGAAAGCTCTCCCCCCCCCCTGCCCCCCCTGTACCATCATTATTTTAGCCGCAGCATTTGCTCGCGGGCTCGGACTGCGTAGAAGCGGTTTGGCGCTAGAGCTGAGGTGTGTTCTTCCGTGAGCGGTGCTTTGGACATCGGCGTGGAGTGTCTTATAGAGGTCCCCCCGCGTATCTAGTGATGTACGGGGGTTTTTTAAGGGGGGAGGCGGGAGGCGGGGGGCAATCAAGTCAGGCATGGCCATAATCGTACGACGTCCCTCGCATCCCTTAAAGGAGGGGAGGGTACTCAAGTAATGCATGATCGTAGTCGTATGGCCATAGACCCTCAGGGGGGGGGGTGTACTCATGTCGTGCACGGCCGTATTCGTATGACCATAGACCCTCGCATCCCTACAATGCCGGGACGGAGCACGTTGGGTTTAAGCCAGGCAAGACATTGCGGGGGGGCTCTTGGGCGTCGGGTAGAAGCGTTTCAATTGTGGATGCTGTGGGCGCTTCGAAAAGCATCCATGTATTTTCAACCTTGGATTTTTTTCTATCAAAACGCGGCTGGGTAAAATACCGTCTTCTCATACACGCTTCCCGTCGCCATTCATCGGGTGCTTAGATCGCCATGGGGCCTCCCGACTATCTACTACTGCTAGCGAGTATGTTGAGGCCACGGGAAACATCTTGGTGCACGCAACCTCCGCTAAATAAGCCAAACGTACGTACGA
This sequence comes from Saccharina japonica, assembly GCA_008828725.1. NCBI lineage: Eukaryota > Phaeophyceae > Laminariales > Laminariaceae > Saccharina > Saccharina japonica. The sequence continues at coordinate 1,049,417 of MEHQ01000010.1, read as the reverse complement.
GAGACGGCCTGTTCAGGGGCCTCCCGCGTTTCTACCGTTTTTTTTCTGGGTGACGTTGAGAGGTTCAAAGGCTGATTGGCGATGTCTCTCTCCTTTTTTAGAGCTGTTTCCAAACCAACACGGGCAATGGGGATTGAATAGGGGCATGACCAACAATATTCTACATACGTACGGCAACACTTGCAAAGAAAAGCATCCATTAACCGCTGAAAAAAACATGAAGTAAAAAAATGTACCTAGGTAGTAAGGTAATCCCTGATATTGGTTACAAACCGGGAAAACTCTCCATTATTGTCCCCATTTGTCGCCGATTTTTCATTTTCGAGTCGAAACAGACAACATGGTTGGAGCAAAAAAAACGATGGCCAAAACGGGGTAATAGGGGGTCTCTCAATCTCGTCTCCTCGGCCAGTGATGGACAAAGGGATGTTCGGTAGGGTATACCGGTACCGGGGGTATATTTATTGCGGGTACCCAACTTACCGATGTCGGGTACCGGTATTTACCAAGAAAATACCCCCGGTAATTTCGGTACGTACCCTACCGAACATACCCTTGGATGGTTCACTGTGCCCACCAAAGGCGCCGACTATTGGTGCTTACGTTTTTACAGGTTGCGAAGAAGACAAAACGCCACCTACTGTAGTAATAGACCCCTGCGCAACATTCCTCTAGTCTCGAGGGCCTGACAAAAAAACGCGGCGTATTGTCTGGCACGTTTGCAGGCGAAGGCACTGCTGCAACTACTGTATCCACCGCCTCCATGAAACAAAAAACACAAACAAAATGGAACAAAACAAAAACAAAAACAAGAAGGGAAAAACGAAAAACGTACAACATGAACAAATCTGATTTTCATGCAGTGAGACAGGATCACTGAGATAGGCGCTGCGTAAGCGCAGCGTATGAGGATGGAAAATGTATACGAGTATATATGTTTCTTTTCACAGCAGCTACTCACAGCTACGTGCCCGCGGCATCTCCCGCATCTCACAGCTAAACAGATCAGCAAAATACAAACGACTGTTGCTCCTGTTGGAATGGGCCGTTCGTTGCCCGGCACCTTTCACCGCCAATTCCAAACAAAAGGACGGGGCGCCCGATGTATCACGCAGCCTGCAACACTGACTATCGATCTAAGTCGGGAGAACTCAAAGCCGATGTGTTTTTTGTTTGTACAAAAACCTCCGTGTGAAGACCACAACCGACAGGAAGATTACCGACGGACTAGGCACAAAACCACATACGGCCACAAGATGGAACACACACGGGACGGGCGCGGTCCCTTCCCCCCTCCCACTCCTAGTCAAAGTCAAACTCCATCATCACAGCGTCGACACGCAGAGTCTCCCCCGGTGCGCAAAGCACTTTCGAAACCCTCCCGCTCCTCTCCGCTTTAAGCACGTTCTGCATCTTCATGGCCTCCACGATCGCTAGCGGCTGACCTTCCTCGATGACATCCCCCTCCTCTACAGACACCGAGACAACCTGCGGGGAAACGAGCGCGCGCACGGGAGGGGAGGTCGTGCTCATTTGTTATTTGCCTTTGTCCTTCGACCATTAACCACGCACCCCTTTCGAGACGGGGCAGGGGGGGGGGGGTGCACCGGTACTCATGGCATGCATGGCCGTAGTCGTATGACCATAGACCCTCGGACCCCTTCAATGTCGGGACGAAGCACTAAGGGTTTTCACCCACCAGGCAGGCCGTATGTACTGCTGTGGTAGTGCCACCGAGCCATTGGCACGGTATATAGGGGAGGGTACCTATTGTACAAGGAGCTTCACTCTGGGTACTCAAAACGAGGAGGTCCTCGATTTACCCCAACCAAAAAGCAAATGATTGTATACTACTGTTCATGCGCCCGGAAAAAAAAATCCCACCGCACGGCTAAGCGTAGCACAAACAAAAAAACAGGTGTAATTATGTAACACTATGAGGTTGCGAAGGCATTTCATTGATGAGGCAGTTCCTAATTTCGGCGAATTCCGCCAGCCATGGTCCAAAAATAGTACCTGGTAGAGACGTGTAATATCGCAAATGGAAGAGAGGACGTACTGGTATACCGCAAATTGGAAAAGTGTGGAAACGGTTTGCAAGAACCGCAAGCCAATCAAATACGATAAAAGGTGGAACAACTAAACATTAAAAAAAAACAGGGGTTTCCAGTATATACGAAGGTGTTTTCCACCAGGGGCCATCACAAAAATTCCGAAACCTCCGAAACCGCAACGTTTCTGCAAACCGCATGTGGTTTCGAGAACCGCTGATAACCGGGTATATACCGGTTTTACACACCCCTGAAAAACAACATGGCTCCACCTTCATCTGCCAAACGCAAACCAAGGCTCACCTGTCCCGGCATGGGACACCGCAGACTCCGAGAATGGTCGAGCACCGGCGGGGGCAGCATGTGACGCGAGAGCTCTTGCTCCCGAGGAGATCGAACCACAACGTGCTGGTGCGAGCCGGCCATGACCAGGTTGTAGCCCTGGGTGCGTGCAGTTGGCGCGACGCCGGACGGAAAATATGGTCAGCGTGTTGCAGCTTGAGCAGCATCACAGGCTTCTTGGACGGGCGCGCTTCGCCCATGGCACAGCTGGGTACGCCTGAACTTCGCTTCCATCACCATAGTACAGTACAGTACAGTACAGTACAGTACAGTGCAATACAGTGCGTGGTATACTGTAGTACATATTGCGGGGGACCATAGTAAACAGGACGTACGGTACAGACAAAAAACCTATGCATTTACCTACTTTTACTCACACTATTTGGTCCTATTTTCTATGGTCCTCCGTGGTAGTACAGCACAGCACGGTACAGGCCTACAACGCAACAAAAAGTGCCGTGCAACTAATCCTCGCACCTTGAAAAGGCATCGGTATGGACAAACACTTACCTCCCCACTGTGGCCGAGGAACTGCAGCACGTGTCGTGTGTCGTTGACGGTGGCCTTTATCAAGGGAGATGCCGCATTCCACGAGAGCTCGTCGAAGGTTAGCCTGGAGGTGGTCGAAGCAAGCCCCGTGCGTTTTCAGGTGCCCGAGGAGCGGGGCACAGAACGGCACACAGAGGGAAGGCATGCAGAGGGACATAAACCCGTGCGAGGGTATTTTCGTTGACGAACACTAAGGCTTCGATGACAGGGAACATACAGCATCCGAAACTGCAGCAGGAGAGTTTTTTGGGGTGGATAGTTGCGGCTGGCTATGGACGAGCCGACTGAACAACAAAAAAAACTCGAATCTTTCTCGCGCGGAGCTCGGAGCACCGCATTTTGGTGAAATACGTGTCTCGAGCGGTAACGTCATGACGGCAGCACACTGAGCTGGTGGAATCTCAATCACTGTGGGCATACCCTACACCAGGTGTCGTCAAGGACCGCCACCTTCGCTCGATTAAACACCGCCCGTCGCAACCGCTCTAACATCAGACGGACAAAATTGTATCGCTGCCTGCACAGCCGGCAAGACGATGCCCTCCCACATGCCTTCCTTGCCTACTTGAAAATATTTTCAAAAAAAATAAGGACGACACGGCACGACCAGCAAACAAATTATGTTACCTGCAAGCGGCCCCACTCTCCGGTGTAACCGTCAAGGCCATAGGCAAACCGGTCGATGTCCCGCCGCTGTAGGACGCAACTCTGAAGACGCGTCCGCCGTGGCCTCCGAGGGTAACCATGCACTCTTCCAGCGGCCTGGCGTTTTGCGCCGACCCATTGCCAGGGGCCGCGGTAGTCGGTAACGGATGGTAACGGTAAATGTAACGGTAATGGTAAACGTAAATGTAACTGAAAATGGAACCGTAACTACTGTAATGGCCATATAAATGAGAATGCTAACTACAGAGATAACGGTAACGGTCGGTAATGGGCAACGGTAATAGTAACGGTAACGGACGGTAACGGTAACACTACAGTAGTGTGAATTGTACTTGTAACGGTAAATTATATAACGACAAACGTAATGGTAACGGAAACTGTAATTGTTGTGGTAACGGTCGGTAACGGCAACGGGCGGTGGGCGCGATATTAGGTCCGTAATGTCAGCCCGTCAGGGTCGTGACGAACAAAGCAACGCCAGTCACGACCATCGGCATAATTTCGCTCCTCAACTCGGGCGTGTAGCGGCAGCTCTCGCGAGTCCTCCGCCATGCCCAGAAAAAAAAACACCCTGCGGCCGTCGCTAGTCTGTGCACGTGCTTACAAAAAAAAAAGGCCCAACGTACCAAACGCCCAGCAACGCAAAACACTCAACAACACAAAGTGTGCAACAACACAAAGCGACGAACAGCACAAAGCGACCAACAGCACAAAGCGTCGGACAACACAAAGCGTATGTACCTGACGGGGCCCGTGCCTGGCGAGACAGAAGCCTCGACGCCTTCGCAGATCCACCTTAGGGCGGCCGCCACCGCCACGAGCCGGAGTTCCTCGTCCTCCGAAAGCACCACACCGCTAAACCTAGAGGCCAGCAAACGCAAGAGACGCAGACGGTGATGAGAGGAGGAGGACGAGAAGGAGGAAGGTAAGGAGGAGGGGGGGGAGGAGGGGGGGGGGGGGGGGGGGGGGGGGGGGGGGGGGGGGGGGGCTGAGAAGCGGGGGAGGGGCGGCGGGAACGAATCGTCATGCACCGCCGTAGTCGTAAGACCATACGAGGCCCTCGCATCACTAGAATACCGGGACGGAACACATCGGGTTTTCACCGACCAGGCACCGGAGCAGGAGACGCGGAGACGGTAACCGCCAATGTCGACATGGTCGGCACACAAAAATGTATCGTGTCAAAAACTACGGTGCTGGTGCTTGAGAGCCGGTTCGTCGACTGAAGGTAGCGAGAGTTGGTAAAAAGAGCGCCTTTCAAGGATAGCTCTAAGCATGTTGGATTACAGTTTTAGTTGACGAACGATATCCAACCCTTCACCCACCCGTCGGGGTAATGCTGACCAATGAAAGCCGTGCTGTACTGCCCCTCGGCGAAATCACGGTTCCTGACGACGTCCCTGAGGAAGGGAACGTTGTGGTTCACGCCCTCGATGACGTACTCTGGACACGCACAGCACGCGCACGTACGGCGGTAACGGCAGCAGTCACAAGCAGTAAGGTCAGAAGTAACGGCAGTAGCAACGGCAGTAGTAACGACAGTAGTAGCGGCAGCAGTAGCGGCACAGGTAACGGCAGCAGTAACGGCAAAAGTAATGAAAGAAGTAGCGGCAGCAGTAACGGGAGCACAGAAATCTCAGTAATGGCAGCAGCACCGGCAGAAGTGACGGCAGAAGTAACGGCAGAAGTAACGGCAGAAGTAACGGGAGCAGCAACATCAGGAGTAACGACTGCAGTAACGGCAGCAGCACCGGCAGCAGGAACGACAGTAGGAACGGCACCAGGAAAAAAACAGCGCGGTGCGGTAGATAATACCAATTCGGCCCATTGCTGGGCAAGCAACCCCACGACAAAACAACGCAAAACGTGTTAAAAAAACGCCCAATACTCACACGGCATGCACCCACCCCCACGCATACCCACAAAAACGCGGGAAACAATCACCCACTAGACTTTCCGCACCAAAATCTCTTCTCACCGTCGAGCGCCGACCCCAAGAAGCCCAGGGCGTGTTCCCTCGTGTCCCCGTAGGTGACAAGCTTGCTGATCATGGGGTCATAAAATATGGACACCGCCGACCCTTCCACCACCCCCGCATCCACCCGAACGCCACCGCCACCGCGAACCTTAACGCCACCGCCGTCCCAGCCGCCACCGCTGGGGTGCGGGAGGGTGGCAGGCGGCTCCCGGTAGGTAACGAGGGGGCCGGTAGATGGGAGGAACTTGCGGAAAGGGTCTTCGGCGTACACGCGGGCCTCGAAAGCGTGTCCGTGGAACGGAACGTGGGGCTGGCATGGTAGGAAAGAGAGCGGGGCCGGGGGAAGGGGAAGGGTGCAGTAGATGAGTTTCGTCGTTTGTGTGAATGTCAGGTCCCCTGAATCAACACGCCTACTTTGATTGTAAGGAACTCCTCCGAAACGCTTCAGCGCTTCTCGAAGGGCGTTCCACTTGTCCATTCCCTAGTGGAACCTTTTGTACTATCCGCGGGGTGTTATGTCCCCTCGCGGGGCTTTGTCATAGTCGTCGTGTTTTTCTTTTCGTCTTATAGTCGTTTAGGGTCCTCGTTCGTAGGTCTACTACTCCGTAAGGAAGGAGATCAAGAGGTCGGGGAGTCTACGACGCTGGGAGAAAAGCGCGGGGCGGGTCCCCCTCCCCCGTGCAGTCCCGCTCTTTTAAAACTGCAAAAACTATCTTACACTATTTCCAAGTAGTTTCTCCCCACAAACAAGGCGCACCGTCATGATCTTACGTACCTGATCGCCCGCAAGCGTTGGGGGGGGGGCGTACTCATTTGTTGCTTGCCTTAGTCATTTGACCATTGACCACGCATCCCTTTCGAGACGGAGCGCCGTTCCTACTCCTAATAGAGACAATCATAGGGGTCTATTTTTTGTTTTTTAGCCAATGAAAAACATCCACGAACGGTCCGGATAAGGGTGTCCGTAAGGGTTGACCAATCAGCACCACAATACGCGCGGCGCGATTATGTTGTGGGTGTGCGGCTCTGAAGGGGTGAAAAGGTCGCGCGACAGCACAAGTAGCCTTGCATCTGTCGATGCACTCCGCGCGTACAACGTTCAAGACGCGGACTACGGCAGGTATTGAGGCATTGGTAGCCTTTTTTAACCTTCTCGTAAGGCAAATGCTAATGACTGGTATGACTGACGAGGCTTCCCAACTGAGGAACTAGCCAATAAGACATGCACTATACACCAATAAGCCATGCCTTATCGTGTGTAAAAAAAAACATGCTTTTCGATACATAGGAATTGATTGCTCATCGGATAAGGCGTACACTTTTCTTGAAGCCGTCTTTGGGTGACTCACTAATAGTACTATTAATAACGACTACTATTAATAATAGTACTATTAATAGCGACTTAGTAAACTAATTACTTACTAACAGTACCTGCGTAGTAATGACTCCCTAGTATTAATAATACTAATGGCTTACGAATACTACTATTAATAACGACTAATTGTAATATTAGTAATGACTGACTAATAGTACTAATGACTTACTAACAGTATTAACGACTTACTAATAGCACCAATGACTTACTGATAGTACAAAACCCCTCAACTCCTAACATACTAGGTGTAACCCTAATCGTAAGGAACACGCTTACGCTTCACCATCAAAATAAGCGTTTCCGAGGGGGGGGGGGCGTCGCGTTTCTGGAACGGCAGAGAGGCATGCCAAACCTCCCCTCCCTCTCCTGTCATTCAGACGGGGATGCAGGGTGAAACTGCCCCGTGCGTGGCATATCAACGGGACGCGTCGCTGGTACCGAAACATCCATCACCACCCGTCGCGGCACGCGTTTGCCACAACAATCTGACCGACTACGCAACAGCATATTTCCGGCTACTATTGCCATTATAACCCTGTACAACTATTTATCTAAATGAAAGGAAAATGTTGATGAAGTCTTAATATACAAACCATGCTCATCTTTCGAGACAGAGTGGTATTTATGTTTATACGAAGTATGTTTATATCTGACCTGCTGAATAAGATGGTCGCTCATCGGACGCCCCGCAGCAATGTTGAGCATCTGAGGGAGGGAGAGCGAGGCGACACAACGCGGAAGGGACGATTCGAGTGAGCAACCCGCTCGACCCAACCCCTGCATGACGTTCCCACTTGCATCACATCTTGCCCCTTATGTTACGGTGTGCCTGTCGCCTGGAGTGGCGTCGCGCAGGCGTGCCGGAGCAAAGCTACCGAATTCACGTGTACCAAAATGAATGCCAAAGAGCTCTAACGTGCTGACACGCCGTACGATGAGGGCATCCGCAAGACCAAGCAAGCGCGCAAGCAACCAACCCCCCCCCCGAAAAAGCACCCAAGCAAACAAGCGAACAAGCCATACAAGCAAAACGTAAAGGAACCACGCAGCAAAAAGCAGCCCAAAAAGGCCAAAATAAGCCAACCGCAGCCAAGCAAGCAGCGCAGCTACCAAGCAAGCAAGCAGGCAGGCAGGCAGGCAAGCAACCACGCAACCAGCCAAGCAATCTAGCAACCATCATCGCGCAAATGAATACCGTATCAACCGTGTGATACTATTAGTAACAGAACACCCCCTTATGCCTCGAACGAGTGTCTTAAGGCTCAAGTTAAGGCTCAAGTTTTCAGCTGGTTTTCTGGACAACGGGGAGGGTGATACATCTATCTTACCCTTACCGACGAGCGGAGCGTCTAGCGAAAAATCTCGACGAGATTTTCCAAAGCCGCCATTTTCATTGGGCACGAGCCCCTCTAAGGCATGACCCCTGGAAGGCATGTTTTCTTGAGAAAATCAGCTCTGAAATGCCTCCCAGAGTGTTGTGTTATCTCACTATATTGGTTACAGTATGTACGGTAAGCGATCCTTTCTTGCCTGCTCGACAAGGTCGACGCCGGTGACGCACTCCGTGATCGGGTGCTCCACCTGCAGCCTCGTGTTCATCTCCAAGAAGTAAAACGATTGGTCGTCCGCGCAGATCATTTCCACCGTACCGGCTGACCTGACACACGACGCCCGGTCCGACAGCGAGGGCACCACCAACAACGTGACAGAACCAATGTCAACGGGCACGTGTTCGTTGTATTTCAACGGCTTTTTGGTGTGTTCAACGGATGTTTGGTGCGATCAACGGATATTCATCGTGTTGAACCTGCTTATATGGAGCATGCCGTCTAAGTTTAGGAAACACTCCGGTGATGACATCATATTATGACCGTTGAGTTTACGGTCGGTTTTGGCCTCGTGCGGCAGTTACAGCCAGCAGTGCTGTCAGTCATACTATTTGGTGAAAACAGGAGAACGATAAGGTACGTCCTGCTCGTGCTGTGAGTATGACACACCTGTAGCCCGTAGCCTTGGAGAGCATGATGGCCTGCTCCTGCATGGCCAGTCGCGTCTCAGGGGTGATGAGGCAGCTGGGAGACTCCTCGAGAACCTGCTCAAGCAAAAAGTCGCACCAGACCGCATAAGCAAAAGCGTCGAGATCACCATTGCCAACAGCACCGCCATCGCCAACAACACCAACACCAACCCAACACTCACACCAGCATCACCACCAACAACACCCAACACAACAACAACGCCACCCACACCAACAGCAACAACACCACCACCCACACCACCACATCAACAACAACAATAACAGCAACAGGAACAACACAGCACCACCACCACCACCACCACCACCACCACCACCATCACCAACACCACCACCAACAACAACAACAACAGCACCACCACCACCACCACCACCACCACCACCACCACCACCACCGCCACCACCACCACCAACAGCAACACCACCACCACCACCACCACCAACAACAACAACAACAACGATGACGACGACTGCACCTTCTGGTTTCGGCGCTGCACGGAGCACTCTCGCTCTGGGAAGGCTGCCACGTTTCCCTGAGAATCAGCGAGTACCTGCCTCGGGGTGTTCCCGACAAAGACGGTGGGATATCGATCAAGGAGAAGGGGGGGGGGGGGGGG